>JAXGGA010003154.1:0-70000 GCA_038373865.1 Uloborus plumipes
ATTATGGACGTCTATCGAGACAGCATGGCTCAATATTCCTGCAGAAGACTTCCAACGACTTGTTGAGTCCATGCCACGTCGATTTGTTGCACTTCGCCGGGCAAAAGGAGGGCCGACACGATATTAAGAGGTATCCCATGACTTTTGTCACTTCAGTGTATAGCAATATGTTTAAATTTTAAATTGCGGAGCGATTTTATTAACTTCTAAATGTAAAGTCATAAGTACTGGTGAGTTAAAAGTTCTACTAGTTGAAAGTTCAAATATTTGAGTAATAACTAGCTTAGGAAGATAAAAAGAACTCAAATGCTAGATTCAGCATTATATTTAGTTTTAGAAACTTTAAAATATCTAGAAAAAACATTTGATTCTTCGATAAAAATCATTGAAACAACTCTTCTCGTCCCACTCATAAAGACACACTCTTAATTCAAAAGAGCGAAAATCGATTGCAGATGCATTCGCTCTTTCTGAGTGTTGGCTTTATCGAAAAGAGACGCTTTCCGAAAAAAAAAAAGATTTAAAAATGCTCTATAAGGAGTGAATTACACAATCACTCTTTCTGAAGAGCGGAACTGAAAGACACTCCGTCATAACAGCTCCGCAAAAGGAGTGAAACTAGCTCCTGTGCGTTTTCAAATCTGGAAAGGAGTGAAAATTAACTCAGTCTGAGTGAAAATCAGGGGGATTTTTTAAGAGAGCACAATTTAAAAAAAATCTTTCTAATTCACTACTATGCTGAACGGGAGTTAGTAACTTCCTTACCATTCAGCTGTTGATGATTAATGAATCTAGCAAACACTAGAAAGCGTAAGGAAGCACATCACCCTAAAAGAAAGAAATTGCAATGCTAATTAGTTTGTTTATTGTCACCCGAAGCACATCTATTGGTCATGCAATGACAGTCATGACAGTCTTTCTATCCAGTCGTTGAAAGTTTTACTTCACAATCATTGCTCTGTGAATATTTGAATTTTAAAATTTTTGGCCTACTTATCTATTGCATCATGACAATTTTGCGTCGCAAGAAAGAAAAATGTCATTAAGTCCCATTTTGTGACACTAAAACATGATTTTTAAGGATTTTCAGCGAAAAAATGCTTAAGAGAAGGGAATACTTTAGAAAAACATAATTATGTTTCCAAAGATATGCAGTTTCTTTCCAAGGAAATAAACACAGTCAATAATGGACACTTATTTTACATACCAAGAAACGTGCATTAAATTTTATTTCTGTACTGATCCTCTTAGAATAATGCAGAAATAATTAGGTATTTGAGGTTGTTAGAAGACATGTAAAATCGAGGATTTCAAGCTCCATATTAATACTTGTCTTTTTCTTAAAGAAAAAACATAATTGTTTGTTTTCTTCCTTTTTAGTATGCAATGATACACAATGCAAAAAATACTAATAATTACTTCAAAACAGCTGCATTACGGAACATTTTGTAGGATTTTTAAGAAGTATTACGCGCGTAAGTATACAGCTAAAATATTTAAAAAAATTTTTAATGTTTTTAACACAAAAAAGGAGTCACATTTAAATACCTAATAATGCATGCGGTTGGGGAGGGGGGGGGTGGAATTTGAAACTTCTGAAAACATTTTTATTAAAGAAGTATTTTTGTACTTCTTTTCTGGAAAAGTCTTCTTCAGATGATATCTACCACTAAAGGTTTATTTTTTGTGCCACATTGAAATGTAATAAAAAATATTAATAAATCTGCAATTTGAAGAAGTTCTTTTTACTGTATTTCAGAACAACTTAAAGAAATACAGCTTGAAATTGTGTCTTAAAATCTTGAAATTTTTTTGTAGTTGTTAAAAAATAACTGCGCTTTATAAGACTGAAATTGTAATCAGAAAGATACAAACAAATAGTTATAGTCTTTAAATATATACGAGGAAAATTAAAAGATGTAATATTTAATTAACATATTTAATCACACTAACTCGTTGTGTATCCTGTTAGTTAGACATTAAAGGCAAACTAGTTGAAGTAGAGTTGAAGCAAGCCTAACCTGGAAGTGTTGTAATTAGGGCTGCGACATCGATGTCGATGTTTTGGAAACATCGTTGTTTATGTAAGAACATGGATATTTTTCCAACATCGATGTTTTACGTCCGATTTTGTTTCCGATGTCGATGCTTGATATTCCAGCAAAGAAAGCCAAAGAAAAATATACGATAAGCAAGCTTAAAAAGTTTTCATCATAAATCAGAAGTTTCAATATAAACTTCATCAGAAAAAATTCTGTGATTAATATTGATGCTTTGCTCTCGATGTTTCTGAAACATCTCTAATTTGCTTGCGCCGTTTTTTTTTTTTTTTTTTTCTTTGTGAGTCCTTTTAACGATCGCTGCTTCGCGTTTAATGTGTTTTTATTTTCCTCTTTTTTTGATGTACTTTTTACATTTCAGCAAAAATCAATAAAAATTATGCGATTAAAAAGATTCACCTTTCTTCAACTACAAGTTGCAAGGTCTACCAAATTGGAAAAAAAGTTTTTTTTTTCATAACTAAGAATAATTTACTGTCAATGATTTTTAAACATCGTTGTTTTACAGTTGATTTTTTTTTCGATGATGTTTTACATTTCAGCAAAAAAAAAAAAAAAATGCACAGTTAATCAACAGTTGCAGTATACATCTCACTGAAAAAAGTGTTTTCTTAATTGACATCAATATCTTACGGTTGATGGTTTTCCAGGAGACAAAAGACATATCTAATTGAGTGATATAAAAAGGCGCTTGCAATGGGAATTAACTGAATAATTGTACATTCTAATGTATAAGCAATAAAAAAAGAGATCGATGTTTTGAAACATCGATCTCTTTTTTTTTATTGCTTGTACATTAGAACGATGTTTGAAAACAGCGATGTTTGAAAACATCGATGTGTTTTGGTTGATGTATCAATAACTTCGATGATCTTATTTTTCAATATCGATTTTTTCAAACATCGATGTTTTGCCTTCGATGTCGCACCCCTAGTTGTAATTTCACAATGTTGCCAGGTTAGGTTGCCCCAGCTATAGATGTACTCAACATTTGTCGAAAAAAGTTTTTCAGGCCTTGTAAAAGAACATTCTAAACCAGCTTTTTTAATTAAGAGCTGTGACTTGTTGACAAGTCATGAGAATTATTTGTAAATGACCATGTTCTAATACAGTAGAACCGCTTTAATACGAACACGCTTGAGGCGAATTGATGCAATGACGGACTACCTTTAATATTCCCACCCTACTGCTTATTGTTGATTGTTGTTTAGACACGACGAACTACGGTTAAGACGAATTGATTTTAAAAGTCCTTTTGAGCTCAACTGTTTTTTTTTTTTTTTTTGGAGCACTCTTTTCAACAGATTTCTGATTTTTTTTGTAACGTTATGAAATATGGCGGAACTCAAATCTTTGATGCCAAACTTAATTTCAAAAAATTTTACTTTTCCACCTAAAATTACAATAACACGGAAAATCATTCAACTGTCAAATTTCAGGTAATAAATGTGCTCTTAAGTTTTCGAAACCTGATTCAGAAAATAATGAAAATTTAGGAGATTCCATCAATTACAAAAAGTAAAGAATTTCAAGAATTAATTTCACTCAAGCATTTAATGTCTTCGAATGATGTGCTTAATTTTCGTTTCGAAAGCATATAAATGCAAGGATAAAATGTTGTCAAAAATGAATAAATGAAGGAAAAGAAGAATAAAGAAAATGATTTATTTTTGGTAAATAGCACACACACACACAAAAAATTTAATCTCAAAATTTTGCATTGAAATCTCAAAGAATAGAATAAAAACACTGATTTGATTTTATAACACGTCGCTTAGAAATAACAAGGTATACTTTTCTTTACATGAAAGAAGACTACTAACAGCAAAAATTATCGTGTTTTACATTAACAAGAACTCACTCATCTGTAAATTAAAAAAAACCATTACCTCATCATTTAAAAAACAGCTGAAGAAAATAATACAATTTTAAAAGTTTTAAGAAGAATTTACGATATGAATTCCAAAAATAACTCAAACGTGAATAATTTTCCTTCTTTAAACAAAATAAACATTCCAACAAAATCAAAACTCTTTTCCCAAAACGAGTTTAAAAATATTAGTTTCTTCACGTGACTGAAAAGAGTTGCAGGAGCAGATGAAATTGGTTTTAATAAAACTAGAGATTTAAAAAAAACATTTTTCCAAAACATAAATTCGCGATATATATCATAAATGTTTTTAACTTAAAATGTTCCCACTCATTTTTCTAAGAAGCAAAATTATTTTTAATCGGAAAAATAATAAATATGTCGCGATTATTTCTCATTGCAGCCCAATTTCTTCAACAAAAAAGCGCGGACGTTTCTCAATTTTGGTGCCTCCTCTGAAGATATATTTTATGTAGGTATTATTGGAAGAATAATTAGTGACAAATTGACATATTTTAAAATTTCAAATATTATCTTTAAAATTTAATGCAATAACGTTATATATAAGACATAACTTTTTTGACTTAAACTTATTACACTTATTTTTTAAACCAGAAAAACATTAGAGTTTCATTAAAAAGAACTTAAAAATGTTCAAACAGTGGTTTTACATAAAGTTTTACTGCGCGATATCTTAATTTTAACCATGACATCTCTCTTCTAAAAAATCGAGTATTTCTGAGATATGACGTTGTTTTAGTAGTGGGTGATTTGTGGAAACCTTTGGTTTTATTTTGCATTTTACCGTAGTCCCCACTAATTCATTAAAAAAAAATTTTATACACTAAAAAAAAGATGTTGTTTTTACAGCTATTTTTACAATAATTTTGCAGTAATAAATTGCTAGTTTAGAGTAATAAACTGCAAAATTGCTAGTTTCAGTTTATAACTGCATTTTACAGTTTTAACCTGGAACCTCTGCAGCCAGTATTATACTGTTTATTTTACAATATAATACAGCTAATTTTATGGTAATATTGCTAATTTTACAGTAGTCAAGTAGCAACAACGACAGCTTATTTTTTGCAGTGTAGTTTCAACTGTAAAAATAATTCTTGAGCCGTTTCCTTGTTTCATTCATTCAATTCAAGAAACAGTTAATGTATGAAGGAGCAATACTTAAAATTTACCGACATTATTGCCTTGGATATATAAAAAAACTCGCAAATACACAATTAGCGCATCAAAATATTAAGGCCAAATTTGACTCCAAAATTTATCAGCTCTTTGTTTTCAAAAGATAATGGGATGACCACATACTACACAAAAGTCACTCGAAGTTTCGCCTAATTCATCCTCTCGCATATTTAAGAAAGAAGTATAATAATTACTCTCATTATAAAAGCGGGAAGTGTGGAGAGAGATCCATTAACTTTCTTCATTCTTTTGCAACAGAATGTGATTGGATTAAAGTGTTACGTCAACTTTTATGCCTTTTCAAACTCTGGAAAGTTTAACAGGAATTTTTCCATGAATATTCATTCCAGAAGATTTTCTTTTTTATATATAGATATTTAGTGGCATCTTAGTTCAAATATCTTTGGATGGATGAACTAGCGTAATTGGGAGAATATTTAAAAGTAAGATAAGAACGGGTGCTAGTTCATTTTAGAAAAACGGAATTTTATTTTTGATAATGTATATTTTACTCAAACGTTTCTAGTAATAAGTAGCAAATATTTCGATATTTGAGTAAACATATTTTTGAAACACTTTAATCATTACCTGAAATGTTTAAAGGATGTAATTTATTAACTGTTAAAAAAATACGAACCAAAAATGGAAGTTTAAATTATTAATCATTGTTTATTTACTTAAGTTGATTTCTTCAGTTCTGTATCAAGCTTAGAGCAGATATTTTAGATGTAGTTGGAGCAAAAACGTTCAGCACTTTGGCTAAGAAAAAATGTTGAAAGTTCCAAAAATCACATGGAGTATTTTGCACTACATTATTTCATTATTTTCCCTGAAGTTAACTATGCATTTCCAAATAGTTAATTAAAATGTAATGCTATTAACGACACCTATTTCATTCCATTAGTTGTTTTACTAAATGTTAAATAGAAATTCTTTCTCCTTTCTATTGTATTTAGCGGAGTAGAGCTCACACCAATTTTACTTCTTAATATCGTTCCGTAAGATCAGTTGGTTGTAAAACGAAAAATATTTTAAACGTTTAAACTACAGATCTTTGTCTTTCTTCTGATAAATTGTCTCATGAATTTCGCCCTTTATGTCCAAATCTTAGGGAAAGTATCTGTGTATGAAAAAGTGACTTAATGATTGTAAGTGAACGAATAAATAATGAAGTGATAATGCCATAATTCCTTTTATTCTAGAGACTAGGAAGTATAAATGGAGTCTCCCCATTTATTCCCCATGCGTTACTCTTGTAGGTAGGTAACAGCACTACAAACAATGAGTTTAGAAACTTTAGAAATTCTTCACCAATAATTTATCTGCTGTCCACAGGTTGAATACGACCCAACTAAATCTTCTTAATATTATATTAAATCGTTTAAAAAGAAAAAAAATACATGAAAAAATAACCTATGTGCTTAATTTGTGTAAAATATACCCAAACTTGCAATTTAAACTAAAATTGTGTCTTCTACAAAAGTAAGAAGAATGAAAAGCTTAATTGCTTCCATCTACCCCAGATCACAGTAGGGGATACCGGGGCAGGTTTACGCATGGGGCACGTTTACGCAGCGCACTTTTTCAGAAACGTGTTGTAGTTTGCTCAATATCGGTGACGACAGATTCATTCGGGCACCTATCGGATATTCTCACAAGAATTTTAGCGTCAGTCGAGCTTCTGCCTAGCACGCAGCGAGGATTATCTGTTTTCGGCCAAGGTGAGTAAATTTTGTGTTCAGCATACTAAACCTTATTGTGAACTAATAATACTTTGTTAAAGATAAACAAATATATGAACGAACGCAGAATTTAATGCTCTTTTTAAAAATGTAATTGTTTTGACGGAAATGTTATTGTATTTCATTGTACATTAAAAATAAATGAAAAAGTAACGACGGGGCACGTTTACGCATCGACGTCGGGGCACGTTTACGCAGTAAGAACGCGTGTAAACGTGCCCCGAGGTCGATGCGTAAATGTGCCCCAGAAGCTTTTTTAGCACCGTATCGCCGTAGAACGTCTGGATGTACATGTTAGCTAAAAATGGGCTAACCTGTCCAATGAGGACCTGAAAACGCAAGATGAAAATGAAAATGTCAGTAGAAAATTTCTTACAATATTTTGGACTATTTTATGAAGTTTTAAATTGTTTTTTTTTTTTTCAATGAAATCAAATACGATTATAAAATTTAAATTTAATAATACGCATGGAAATTTTTAAATGGTATTCAAAGTCATTTTCGCTAGATGAAGCCCCCCCCCCTCCTCCCGCTAATTTGAATACCATTCAACTAGCGGCACATTTCATTTCAGCAGTTAAAGTAGTAAATGTGCAACTAATTTTCTATTGCGGGAAAGGTTTTCAATATTCACTAATATTATTCTGAATAACGCTGGCTACCGTCAAAGCTCTTATACCCCCCCCCCCCCACCTAATGTGGAGGTATATTTTACTTTTTCCCACAATATATAAGCTTTTGTGCGAGTGAATCGGTGTCGAGTGTTATTAACAGAAAAGGGTTTCTTTTTACGTAGCATGTAGCTCATTTATTTATGCATATATTTTCACTCAAAACTTTTTTCTGCAGCTCCTGATTCAAAGGTTCCATTGACTGCAGAGGCAACATTGGCTCTAAAGAGAAGTCCGCAATCCTAACTGATTCTCCAGTTAAAGAAGATCTCAGACAAGAGCAGTTAGAAGCAAAAAAGAAAAAAAAATATTTCATAACAAAACAAAAACAAGAAACTACTTAAAAATTTACTAGTTTCTGTGGAAGCAGATCAAGAAGATACCAAAGGAAAAATAATTAAACCAAAAAATGCCAAAAGGAAACAATTGGCGTTGGCGCCCTCTGCAAAAATTAACGACTGAAACTGCTTAGTCATTTTCATCATCACTTCGTCATCATAATCGCTCTCTATTTTAATCGACAATAAGCCCTATGTTTTCAGTTCATCCTACAAAATGTTCTTTTATTAATTTTCTTTATTTTTTGTTAGTAAAAACTAACTTTGATGGTTAAAATGACTAAGTAGTTTCAGTTGTTAATTGGCAATAAGCCCTGAATTTGCAGTTTATCTAAAAAATGTTCTTTTATAAATTATCTTTATTTTTTATTTTCAAACAGTGCTTAAAGTTATAAATAAAACATTTTAAATTAATTTAAAATTCATTTCTCTCAATACTTGGCACTCTAATAACGTGCCCCTTAATGCGTAAACGCGCCCCGATGTCGATGCGTAAACGTGCCCCGAATTGCGTAAACGTGCCCCGAAGATGCGTAAACGTACCCCGAAGATGCGTAAACGTGCCCCGAAGTTGCGTAAACTTGCCCCGATGTCGATGCGTAAACGTGCCCCGCCTAATGCGTAAACTTGCCCCGGATACGGGGCACGTTTACGCAACAGACTTTGTCCTAAATATTATTTTTTTAACGCTTAACCCTCGTGGGTCCCTCCCATTTCAGTTACACTCAAGACCCTTGGGGTCATAAACGACCCCAATGCTTTCTTTAATTAATTTATTATGATTACTGAATTTTACATGCATTATTTAAGTTCACACACTTTTTAATGCTAAAAAAATAAAAATAAAAAGACACAATCAAAGTAAAATTTAGTTTATGTATTAAAAATTAAAATTTTAGAGAAAAACTTACAATAACTGTAGATTTATTTACAACTGTTACAGACCTGAAAAAACATATTTTTTGCAAGTGAATTTCAAACACTTATGACATTTTTCGATGCATTTTCTGTCCAGTTCTCTTGGACAAAGTTGCAACGTCCTCTTTTTTTGGCATTCTGGGGTCCCCAAGGGTCTTGTGTGCAAAAAATGCAATTCGGGAAAAATAAAACACAATAATAGCATTATTTTGAATAGAAAACTAGAAGAATAAAAGCCACAAAACGGCATTAAAAACAAATAGTTGATTAACAAGATATATTAAACCGAAATTGCATTGGGGTCACATATGACCCCAAGGAACCCACGAGGGTTAAATACAAACACAAGGCGAAAACTGAATGCATAAATTTGAACTTCATTAAATGCTTAATAAGAATATAAGGTTTGAAATTTCCTAAATTGAAACATAAAAATTAGAAAATTCGCGGAAAAAAATCCGCGTAAACGTGCCCCGGTCTCCCCTACTTATAGGGTAAGTGCATGTAAATCTTCCAAATGTTGTATAAAATATTTTAAAAAAAAAAAAAAATACATGGAAAAATTAACTATGTTCTAACTTTGTGTAAAATACACATAACATTGCACTTTAAATCTTAATTTTACTTTCCGAAAAATTTGAAAGAATAAAAAACTTAATTGCTTTCATCTAACCTTGAGCACAATGGTAAGTACATAAAAAATTGTGCATAAAAAGTATAATAAATACAAAAGCTGGTAAAGTACGTATCATTACTATAAATGGCACTACGTTTCAAAAATAAGGATGCAGAATAAAATGCAGATCGAAACATAAAGCTTATAAGCTTGATAAATCTATGATAAGCGCAAAATCGATGTATTAAAAAACTTATTCCTGCAAAACTTGATGGATATAAACCAAAATGACAACACAATTATCAATGCACTTGATAGTAATTTAGTATCAGAGTGAGAATCCAATGCAGGTATTGAATTCTAGCGGCTGATGTTATTGACAAACGCGTCGCCACAAAAGAGCTATTGATGGGAGCTGTCGTCTCAAAGCAGAGTGGTTCCAGTGATGATAATAACTCTATTTTACTTTTGAGGAACCCTGGATTAGGCCTTTCAGAAGCATCTGAAATGTTTTGAATCAATTCAAATTTTCAATACTTTATGAATGCCGCATAAAGAAAAATAAGAATGGAATTTTGTGTTGAAAAATGATTGATAGATTTTAAATTATTATTTTTATTTTATTTAGTTATCTATTTTTGCCACCTTAACAATATCATTAGAGAAGCATCATAGTATGACTTCTTTATTAAAATGTTATCGATATTTGAATTAAAAATTATCAGTTAATTTTTTGGTGCTCTCGTCACAAACAACTTGTACAGGATGCCTACTAAAACTTTGCACTGATAAAGAACATTTATTTAAAAATAAAACACTATTTAATATTTATACATAGCTAGCTTATTACCCGGTGTTGCCCGTGTACTTATTAATACAACATAGCTAATTATAACTGTCCCTAACTTATCTCATGCTAAAATGAAATAGGAGAGCCTTAAATTGATAATTCATTGTAATCGTAATCTTTGTTGGAAAATACTCACATTTAAATGGGTTAACTTTTATCAATTTGTATGCTTAAAGGCTTATCTCTATTACTCTATCTATTCAAAATAGAAAGAAAATGGCCATTTTGAGACAAAAAATTTGAATTTTGAGCTGTTTGGATTTTTTTAAAATGTCAAAACCCAACATATGTGAATTCTGGTGCATCAAGGAGCCTCTGTGCCAAGTTTGATGAAAATCTGACGAAAACTGGATTTCTATAAGGAACAAACATACAAACATACATCCATTTTGACAGATATAGATTGTTTTCCTCTTTCCATTCATATGATGAATTTTCTCACTCATTAGTTAGATATTAAATATACTCAGAAAACTTTACCCTATATTTGAGGTTTCTTTCCCACTGATATTCAAAAGGAAAACTTGAAGTAAGATGGGTTGCCGCTGAAACTTCGAGATTTGCACTGACTATGAGAAATATATTGGCCACTGATGTAATTGAAGGGCTTGAGAGAGGAAGGAAGGGGTTATGTGACAAAACAGAAATTGCGAGTAATTAGAGTTCAAAGTTCTATTGTTGCAGTTGTTACAGCTCTTTTGTTCTTTGGTTTTGGTCGTTAGTGTGAGTATGAAATTGGTCTAATGACAACTACTTTTTGATGGACCAAATTTTCTTTGTTTACCTGTATCCATTGCTTCATTGCCTCCACTGTTCATTTTTTTAAATGTAACACAGCACCTTCCTCCTCCAAGAGCTTCAATTTCCAGTGTTAATTAGAACACTTTAATTCAGAAAAAGTGTTTCAAATCGCTGATTGTGTACTAAAATGTGTTCCGAATGTGCTCCGTGAAAAACAATATATACTGAAATGTATCTCGCTTAGCATATTTGTTAAATTTAAAGCTTTTGAAGATACAGTTTACAGCACATTTGACAAACATTTGAGAATAGATTTCCAGCACTTTTCGACCCATTTGAGAGATTGTCTCTTTTTTGTATCAATACATTTTAACCTTTTCTTTAACTACCTATCAATATCATCTCTAAGTACGATATTACTAGAAATGTTGTAATGGATTCTTGTCAATTGGTATATCGAATGCCCCCAAAAAAGGATGGTCTTCCCTGGTTTAAGACAGTCCAATGCGGGGGTTTTTTACTACTGCCTCGCGAGTTTGATGCAAAATCAACAGGAAAAACCACTGGTAAAATACAATGAATTTTCCAAAAGTGCTGCAAAATTTAAGCTATGAAGTGTTGTAAAAGAAGAGACTTAAGTCAATCTTCAATAACTGTTCTCCAATCGAATTGTATACATGATGTTTTTATATTTCTCTTTTTTTAATACTAAGAAAAAGCTGTTTTACAATTTGTTATAACATGTTTGCATTACGTGATATTCAAATATGTTCTGTTCCTTTCCTCTTTATTTGCATTTAATGAATTATTTTGAATATACAATTATAAATTCTAAGCAAGCAATATTTGAAATCTATTGGTTTAAAAAGAAAGGAAAATGATATAAATCATTATTTAAGTTTTTCATTCAAAGTAATGTTTCGTGATATACATAAAAAAGAATTATATCATCATTTTTTACGTATGCAGAATAATTTCATGTTATGTAATCTATTGCAACATAGAGCAATCAGCAGTAATAACAGTGAAAGAAAAACATTTTATACATTTATATAACACTTTTTACAAAATAATTCACGAAATATAAACATGTTTTATAATGAATGCCTTAAAAACTTCATGAGAATACTTAAGGGTTTTAATATACGAATACACATAAAATCTATTGGTTGATTAAAGCTGTGATTATATTTTAAAAGCTTTTGGTATTATGTAATATTTTTAACAACATTTCAAAACATTTTTTGAGTTACCATACACACAAATGAAAGCAGGATTTGGGTAAGCGCTTTTCAATGAAAAGTAAAGGTAATTAATTCTAGAAATCCGTATGTTTAAGCGCAAGTTTTTGCGAAAGAAAAATAACAGTAATTTCAATAGTAAAAATAATGTATATGAATATTAATAATGTTTATATTATTGAAAAAACATTTAACAAGCGATAAAAGCAAAAAATAAATGGAAGTAAGCATGTCTATAACGAGAATACAAAACAATAAAATAGTATATGTTTCTACAAAACAATTTAAAACGAATGACCAGGGCTCAAAAACCATGGAAACTTTGGGTCATTATTTGAAAATCATGACACAGATAAAATATAGGGTAATTTTGGGGACGACGCTGCATTAGGGAAGATGCCGTATCATGTGTTTCCCCCACTAGAATCAACAAAAACAGCTAGACCAGTGGTTCTCAACGGGGGCGATTTCGCCCCCCCCCCGTGGGCGGTGGGAAGATGCTGAGCGGCGGTGAACATGTTTTGGGCATTTTGGGGGCGGTGGATATATTTTGGGCGATGGGGGACGGTGGGAAAATTTGGGGGTCAGAGGAAAATAAATGTATTAGAATTTATTTTAATTTTAAAAATAAAAATTAAATTTTGCAATAAATCAAGAGTCCAACTTTAATTATTTGTGTCTACTATAAGATAAACTTTTGCGCTCTGGAATCTTGAAACTCATTTCCTTACGTTTTTCCGAGGTGACTGTGTTTTTATTAAAATAGTTTAGCTTTTTTGCTTATCTTTTTCTCCTTTTCTCTTCGTCTCTTTTTTGCAGCTATTTGACGTTTTAGTGATCTTTTGCGTCCGACAATCTTGAGAGAGAATGTTATAGCTTTACCACAGAGAGATGGCGGATGACCTTGAAGCGGAAACGGACCTCTTTCATTTTGAAATAGCAAGAATAAGCGTCAAAACTTATTTTTTACTTTCTCGTGCATTTAAATTTTTACTTCCTGCCGTATCTTTTTGATACTACCTATTACAAAATAAAGCTGTCCGTTTCCACTTCAAGGTCCCCCGCCATCTTCCCGCGGTCCAGCTTTACCTAATGAAGAACCGTTACAATAAATCGCAGTTTCAATCAGAATTGCATGGTTGTATCTAATATTAGCCAATGTGGCTAATTTTGATCACACATAGCTAGATAAAATTCGAAAGCATTAGCCATACCATCGCTTGGCTGTTTTTTAGCCGAACTGTTGAGTGATTCTTTTTACCATAACAATGCAATTTCTGACAGTTGTAAAAAAATGGTTAATAACTAATTTTTTTAGTAATTATCATACATGTAAAAAGTAAAGTACTGTATCTGCAGGTACAAATGGTCAAATTAAATTCTCAATCAGCCTTTATCCTGGACTGTGAGCTATAGCCAAAATTTTTAAAATCGTCTTCTCCTCTTCCTACCTCGTTGAATGAGGATTAAGTGCTGTCACCGACCTAGTTGCAAAGCAGAAATATCATGTAGAGATATTATATCTTTCATATTTTGAATGAGAAAAAAATGCTTTGCTTCTTTATTTTTATTGCATCTGATTGCTTCCTTCATTTTTTTAATAAAAAAAATTGTTTTTGCTTGTTTAATTATATTTTATTGTACTATTATTCTTTCAAAAATAAAATATTTTTAATCCTAGATTTGTTTTTTATTTCTACATTGGTCATTTTAATTCTAAAAATCACCCCCTCCCCCCAAATGAGAAAAAATATATCTTGTTTAACCGTTTTGTAAAATTCTGGAAGAAAATTATTTTAAACTTTAAACGTCTATTCGCACAACCCCTCACCTTTGACATAAAGGGGGGCGTTGGAAAAAAATTCACTCGTAAAGGGGGCGTCAGCCGTGAAAAGGTTGAGAAACACTGAGCTAGACTGTCAGAATGAAGGAGCATGTATATTGAGAGTATACATAAATTGTTTTTAATTTACCGCAGGTTTGAGGGGTGTTTTTATACTGTTTTTTTTTTTTTTTTCATTTTTACCATTCTGCTGAGTACCTGAATTAGTGTTAAATGTCTTTGTC
Source organism: Uloborus plumipes (assembly GCA_038373865.1). Classification (NCBI taxonomy): domain Eukaryota; kingdom Metazoa; phylum Arthropoda; class Arachnida; order Araneae; family Uloboridae; genus Uloborus; species Uloborus plumipes. The sequence continues at coordinate 14,312 of JAXGGA010003154.1, forward strand.
TAAGACGCCGCATTTACTTTTTGGGAATATGCCGTAACTTCTCAGCGCGCTTTAGAGAAAACATTGATCCTACTCGAAACATAGACCTATAGACCACGACACCGAACCATCGGAAAAATGTGGTTCAATAAAATACACTGCATGCAGTAGTTGGAGTAAAAAACTCATGTATGGCATCTTCCCCCTATGGAAATTGCACTAACGGCATGGGGAAGATGCAGAAATGGACGGGTTTTGTAATGATTAATTTTCGACGGTAAAAATGTGTCGAAGCGAAAAGTTTTTTTTTTACCAATCACAAAAGTCCTTATTCTGTAGATGAATTCGATTTTTACTTTCTTCTATATCTAATATATAGAAGAAAGTATTGGTTTCGTGAAAATTTTCGAATGTCGAATTTTGACGGATTTGCACGTTTTGAGGTGCGCTGAGTCCATTTCGACCATTTTTGGAAAATGTCTGTCTGTGTGTCTGTCTGTGTGTGACCAATTTTTGTGGCCGCGCTAGAGCAAAAACTACTGCATGAAATTGAACAAAAATTTTTGCACATATGTACCACCATGTGAACTGGTGCACCTGACTTTGTTTAGCGAATTCCTCCAAGGGGGGTGGAGCAATCGCACGCGTTCTGCGCGTGGGTGATTGCTATATCTCAGGAAGTAACCGGCGGAATCAAACGAAAATTGTTCCATAGGTAGACCCTATCGAGTACAGGTGCTGATTCAATTTGTGTGTCAGTATCTCAAAGGGGGGTGGAGCAATCAAAAGTGCTTATTTTGTCATTGCACCTACTGTATCTCGAGAAATATTGCTGAGATTTGAATGAAATTTGGAATATCACCAACCTAATAAGGAAGCAAGCATCGATTAAATTTTGGCGCCAATCGCCCCAGGGGGAGGGTGGGATGATTTTTGCGCTTAGTCAACAATGCGAAAAATAAATTCATTAAAAAATCGCTATCACGCTATTTAATTATCAAAACAGCTGAAAACTTTCAATGAGTTGAAATTTTTAACTGTTGCCAATTTCTTTTTACTGACAAATAAAATGTTTGCAATTAATCTAAACAAGGCTTTTGCAATGATTTCCAATTTCGCTCATTGATTCTGCATTTGCAGGGTTATTACGATAATTGGGAAATTGGAGCTGTCTCCAATTATTCGGGCGAGTACGTATTTTATTTTGTAACTGGAATTCATAAGATAGATATAGAAGAAAGTTTCGTGACGGCCACGACAGCTAGTTAAAAATAGAACCAATGCGCAATTTTATATAAATCAATGTTGAAAACTATGGCGTCTTACCCAATTTACTCCAATAATAATACACTTTTTTTACTGCCTACATGCTTCATTCTTTTCTTTTACATCTTTCTTTTTTTTCTTTTTAGTTTATATTTTCTTTTAATTATAGTTTTTTCTAATCTTGATTTTGTGCCAACGTTTTGATTATATATTTTTTTTGTTTAAGTACATTTTTTTAAAATCTCTCCTTCATAAGTATCAAGAATTTCTCCTGCGCCCATCTTAATTGGTAAAATTTGCAGGAGTACAACTCTTAATAAATTTCTTATTTTAATGTAATCAGAACATAGTATAAAGCAGTGAGTAACCGCCCCTAAGCAAGGGCTAAGGCAGGAACATGCAATACACCGCCAACTCGGCTACTTCGATCCATAGACTGCAGTTTCGCTCTATTTTTGCCTCCAACTCGGCTACTTTCGTATTCCATGATGATGAGCGCACAATAAGCGCGAAACTGAAGCCCATGGATCGAAATAGCCGAGTTGGCGGTGTATTGCAAGAACATAGTAGTTACGAATCATTCCTTTAAAAAAAATAATTGCATTCTAATTTAAAATAAATATTATTACTAACACATCGATAACTATGAAGTAATAAGTGCATCAGGAAAAAAAAACTTGCTATCAAAAAGGTACAGCGATCAGTGTAGTAATAAGAATTGAACTAGTGCTGTAAAAGTAAAATACAGTTATAAAAAAACGAACTTAAAGGCACCGCAAGTTTTGTTTGTTGTAACGACAGTTTTGTTGTAATGGAAGTCGAGCAATCTAATTGCAATTCAATTGGGGCTGAGATGTAGACTTTTTTAAACGGATATTTCATTATATTGGTATTTGTTGCAACGAAATTTCACTGTAATACTGTACAGAAAAATACGACCATTTAGTCGAGAGCGGTTTTTAGTTTTTGCTAACAAATGCTATAAAAACCCGGATTAAAAATGTTTTCTTCATGTATTCGAATAAAAGCTTTTAAAAACTGAGCATAAAATGCGACACAGCTTGTTTCAGAACGTAAATGTATTATAAGAACAAATATTTTCTTTCTTCAAGAGAAATGTCTGCATTCCGATGTAATTACAGTTTCCCATCAAATTAAACTTCTATTACGTAGAAGAAATGGTCCATCTGTGAGGATTTTGTCAAAGTAGCTGAAATTCTAAGTTTTTTCCTTTTTTTTTTCGTAAATGTTTTGTGTTTTTTGCCTTAAGATAAAACTAAACTTCAAAAATGGAATTGAAGGGTACTGTAATGCATTTTCGATGCACTTAAAATACTATTTGTTGAGAAATGAATGAAACTCATGAATAAATACTTTTTTGCCCGCTGCCTTTTGTAAAGGAAAATTAGGAAAAAGGGAAAAAAAATCTTCTCTTCGCAATAAATTACTATTTCTAAAATCGGAACTGTAAAAGAAAAAAAACAGTGATGGTGAAATTGGTGGTATTAAAATCAATCATCTTTATCATTAATCGGCTCAGACGATTAATCAGAAATCAATAATCGGTCAACTTGCTTATCGGTGCATCCCGAATGAGGTGCAAGACACTTTTACTGGTTTTGGGGTTCTACTTCGAATTATACTAAGAAAAATAATGGTTTTTACTATACTCAAGAAGTCATTTCCAACCAATCTTCCATAAGATATCAAAGAAAAGAAGCTGTAACAAGATACCTTTCAGGAGACGAACGACACAATTTTTTAACAATACGATACATTAATACGAAATTAGATTCTTTTTTTAAATATAAGGTTTTTATCTTATTAGGACCAAATAGTATTGGACTATTATTAAAAATATAAGTGTGTTTGAACAATTAAACATATATGGAGCAAGAAGGGACAATTCCAAAAACTAACAATAAACTACTCATTTTGAAACTAGTTTTATAGAGGCAAATCTTAAGATAATATTACACAGTGGGCTAAGTGTCCCGGCGTTGCACGGGAAACCTCTGAATAAAAAATAAAGAGAAAATGATAAAAAAGAAATCATTTGTATTATAATGGATATAAGTTGTTACTTGAAAAACATTTATTAGGACATAGCTGTGCCCCGTGGTTTCATCCGAGTTAATAAGACAACAATCTAGTACCATTGTCGGCCAGCGCCTCCTACACGCAGTTGCCAAAACAATACTTTTTGATGAACGCCATCTTTCAAAAAGAGTGGAAACTAATCTGCTCATGCTCTTCGAAAATTATTATTTTAAAACTGTAATAAAAACTCCTTACATATAGCATAATGTTATATAGCATAAAGGCATCCTGATTAAATGGACTACTTAACACAAACATAATTTTTAAACTCGAAGATTGAAACGTTTCTGAAATTAGCACGTTCAAACAAACAAACAAACTCTTCAGCTTTATATTATTGGTATAGATTGAACCGAAATCTAAAAATGTATTCTTGAAACATGTTTTGTGACTCTTGAAAGGAGTTGTCCCATATGGAGTTGTCCCATTCCTACACGAATGGTTTCAACTTATGTTTTCTTAGGATAAATAATTTTTGATGTAAAATCAATGTTAGTTGAAAACAAATACCAATAAAAGGAATAAAAGGAACCGGAAAATGTTGCATAACATTTCGTCTAACAAGGTTTATAAGCAATAAGTATTCCGGAATTCTTGCACCCATGCGGAAGGAAAAATCTCCTTTCCCCAAGGGATTACTTATGGTAAAGACGGATTAAGCTGACGAAAGATGATTTAGGAGAATAATTTGCTGGGATATCGAGAATTAGCTACCTTTTTTGCTTTCCAGTTTTTTCTTTTTTACATTTCCACTTTCTGTAGTAATAGTTATTTTCTAGATTCCTTTTTAGCCTACTTTCCCGTTAAAAATAAAAGAAAGACGAGAAAAGTATTAAAAGTAGCTTAATGCATCTAAAAAATATCGCCAAGTCCAGAAAATATCGCCAAGTTAAAAAAATATTGCCAAGTCCAAAAAATATCGCCAAGTTGACAAAATAAAAAGGTAAAATGAATATCGAAAAATTAAAAATTTGAAAGTAGGGTATTGAGATGGGGAATTTGTGTGTGTGTCGGTCGGTCGGTCTGTCAGTCGGTTGGTCGTTCGGTCGGTCGGTCTGTCTGTTCCCCCCTAATAACTTTTGAATTAACATTCCGATTTGGACAAACTTTTTTTTGTTGGAAAGATCTCGGCGAGTACAGCTCATTCTCATATTTGATTTTTCTATTTGAACAATTTTTGGTTCAACTTTGAACCGTTCAAACAACCTGTCCCGCGATGCTAACTTTTGAGTGAACAGTCCGATTTGAACAAACCTTTTTTTGTTCGAAAGATCTTATCAAGGATACTTCATTCCCGTATTTACATTTCCGATTTGAACAATTTTTCGTTCAACCTTGAGCCGCTCAAGCAAACTGTCACCCCTAATAACTTTTGAGTGAACAATCCGATTTAAATAAACTTTTTTTTTTTTTGTTCGAAGGATCTCAGCAAGGATACTTCATTACCGTATTTAAATTTTCAATTTGAAAATTTTTTCGTTCAACATTGAACCGTGCAAGCAACCTTTCCCCACCTAATAACTTCTGAGTGAACCTTCCGAATGGAATAAACGTTTTTTTTGCTGGAAAGATCTCGGAGAGTACAGCTCATTCCCATATTTGATTTTTCGATTTGAATAATTTTTGGTTCAACTTTGAACCGTTCAAACAACCTGTCCCGCGATGCTAACTTTTGAGTGGACAGTCCGATTTGAACAAACTTTTTTTTGTTCGAAAGATCTTATCAAGGTTACTTCATTCCCGTATTTACATTTCCTATTTGAACAATTTTTCGTTCAACATTGAACCTCTCAAGCAAGCTGTCACCCCTAATAACTTTTGAGTGAACAGTCCGATTTAAATAAACTGTTTTTTTTGTTCGAATGATCTCAGCAAGGATACTTCATTACCGTATTTAAAATTTCAATTTGAACATTTTTTCGTTCAACATTGAACCGTTCAAGGAACCTTTCCCCACCTAATAACTTTTGAGTGAACCATCCGAATGGAATAAACTTTTTTTTGTTTGAAAGATCTCGGAGAGGCTCATTCCCATATTTCGCTTTTTGATTTGAACCATTTTTCGTTCACTATCGAACCGTTCAGAAAAAAATTTAACATTAGCGCCTACGGGGAATTTAAGTTGAATGTTGATCCTGAACTTAAAGTCGGATTTCCTTCAAACTAACTTTGTAAGAAAATGGTTTTGATAAATAATGTTTGTAAAGTACTTTTCTGAATAATCTTCTGTGAGGACTCTGATTCCGACTCCAACTCCTCAAACATGGCGGAAATGCAGGCTCAGAAAAAAATGACTGACGGTGCAGACGATTTTTTGTTTATTTATTCATTTGTTTTATTTTATTTACTTATTATTTTTGTTATTATTATTTTTGGCCGACGATTTTTTTTTGTAACAAAAAATTTTCATTTACGACGGCATTTTATTTTTTTTTTAAATTTAACAACTGGTAACGGATTAAAAGTGAAATTCGAGACATTTTGCTAACGGACGAGTTTTTTTTCTTTCTTTGATAAAATGTGTTTTGATGCTCTTTGTACTGTTATTTATTTATTTATTTTTTTTTTTGAAAATGATTGAGGATTTTTTCTACGGAAGAACTGTAACAGTTACATTCTTTAAAAAGTGCGAAAAAACTTTATTTATTTGTTTATTTATTTTTTACGTGTCCATTTGATCTGATGAGAATGGTATATTTTGCTTTTCGAAATCAGCTCTAAGTGCTAAAAAGGTAGGTTTGACATAATTTTAAGTCCCAGATAATCAAGAGAATAATGATCAGATGCTAGAATGCCGATGTCGATGTACGGGAAAGTAGGCTCGTTTAGTTCTTGACAGAACTTCTTGTTATACAAAATAAGAGCGTGACTTAAAAATATTCCGTCAAACGTGTGATAAATTGCACCCATTATTAAAATATTTGCCTTTTACAAAAAACTCTTTTCTGCATATTTCATTGACTTTTAATGACGCAAAAAAAGGAAAGAAAGGGTAAACACAAATCGTTTACATGAAGTAAAAGTGCCCCTTCAGTTAAAATAACATTTATTTCTATTTTATTGAAGCGTCGTTCTCTTTGAAGCAATTTTGGATTTTGTTTTGTTTATTGTTATTGTTACTTTCATCAAAGTTCCAGCTTTGTTTTACTACTATTATTCGGCTCTTTCTTAAATGGAGTTGCGTCTCAGTTAATCTGTGGTGAGTTTTAACTTATTTGCTGAATAGTTAAAAGGCAATTTCATTTAATCTATTAAAGAAAAGCGTTGTTAAAGTTAAAGATGTTTTCTTTCATTAGAGTTGTTTTCTGTATTTAATCCTCTCAAATAAAAGTAGAAGCATTTTAAAAATAATATCTTGTAGTTTTTTTTTTTTTTTTTTTGAGTTTTGATTAATTGCTATTTATTTTACTGTCGTAGTGTCCGTATGGTTCATTTTTTTGTTGGACCTAGAGCCACTCTCCACATGGTGACGAAGTAAAAAAAGCTGAAAATATTAGTATCATATGCCACCCGATCGCCAAAAAAAAAAAAAAAAAAAGAGAGAGAAAAAAGAGGGGTCTTGAAGGGAAAAAAACGAATTGGTTTTCGAAAGCGGGGATGAGCGCAAGCGCTAATAAGTTTTGCCGTAGATGCTACGATGCCAGTAGCGTTTTGTCTACTGGAGATCGCTAGTTGCAACCCTAGTTGCATCACGTATCTAATGGTACACAGTGGATTCAGCTATGGATTTGCGCATCTAGCTATTGGATCTATACTGCCGTGCTAAGAGCAAAAGTGGCATCTGCAGTCGAGCTCAAACTGAGATATTACACTTTAAAGTTTAGCGTCTTCATGTATTTGATACAGATGATGCTTTTTCAGATTTTTCAAAAAAATATTTACCGTTTTCAAATGACCATAAAACTGTTTTTAGGTAAAATGCGGCACGAAGAGCTACCTGGTAACGATAACTCATTTTTATTAAAATGTATAGATACGACTTTTGTGCTTAGCATGACAGTATAGTCCTCCGTCCAAGGCGATAAGTCCTTTATTGGATAAGCTAACGCAGTGAGAGCCTTAAGACTAATTTGAATAACGGTGAAATTTGTATTTTAAAAGTAATTGGCACTATTTTTAAAAAAGTGCAATAAAATTTAAACTTTGACATTTTGAATTCAAATTGTTTTTCTCAATCGCGAATTGCGACGGGTGTGTGTTTGTTTGCTTGCGTCTGCGCACGCGCGCGCGTGTGTGTGTGTGTGTGTGTGTGTGTATTTTAGGTGCGTGTGTTGGCGTGTGCGTGTGTATAAGCGGCTATGTTTGTGTGTAAGCTGGCTGCCAAGTGTGAGTGTAGGTCATGGACGCCACCACCAAGAGTAGCGAGGCACAGGATCAGAGGAGGGCTTGCACCAGGAGAAAATGTAGATGCAAAGAGGCTTCATGTCCAATTTGAAAAAAAAAAATAACAACAAATGTACAGTCAAATGAAATTAAATAGCATTTCGTCATAGCTTAAAAAAAGAACGATTTTTTTCAATTTGCTCTTCAAACCAAAGACATACCCAGAAAACTCATCTTAAAAGCCCAAAACTGAGCTAAAAGTTTTGACATTAAATATTTAATTTTAGTATTTATTAGTTTAACGCTTTTTTTTTTTTTTGAAGAAAATTAGTATACAAAGCGATTATTTGAAAAAGAGTCTTAAAATAGAAATGTCCTAAAGCGTGTTAATCGAAATCATAGCATTTTTACCTGAAAAGATTCACTGCGCTTTGACATTTCGGGAAAGTACTTTGAACAAAAACATTACCATTAAATTTAACTACAGAAGATTAGTTGCTAATTAGTTTCAAATGATGATCACTTTATCTCATTAATGTGAATAGTTTGTATTAACAAAGTAAAATAAGGTTTTCAAGCAGTTGCCGTTACTATTAAGAAAAAGTTTAATGTTGGGGTAAAACAATATTTCAAGCACTGAACAGAAAGAAATGGACGTCAATGAGAAAACGAAAGTGATGATTAACCCATTATTTAGCTCCAAAATAACAAATTATTAAATAATTACTCACTTTTAACCCCATTAAGAAAAATTAATAAGATTTCAAGCAAACGTAACATTTAGTATTCCGCTCAAATTACCAAATCATTACGAGGTATCTAATTTAACACCGCATTTTTCTGTAAGAAAATTATTGAATTTTTACTTGTTTCAATAATTGGAAATACGATTTTACAACTGATGAATTTTCAAAAAGGTAATAGTATGCTATTAATGAGAGAAGCTTAAAGTTTACTTTACTGTACTTTTATAATGATGGAGTTAATTAAAATGTTTAACATTATAAACCTCTTCTTTCATGCTAAAAGATTTATTTTAATGAATGCATTTATAAACGGCAAAAGTACTGCCAAGTTTATTTTAAGCAATATGTACGTTGAGAACTGAATAATTTCCATTGCACTTGAAAAATAAAAGAATATAAAGCAACGTATTAATGCAAAAATTAGTAAGAAAACTGCATACACGTGTTTTGAAGCTGCATGGAACTCTTTTTTCAATTTCAGAAATGAACTTATGTCTAAAACGATATTCGAAGAAACGAGGGAGCTCCTTGTAACTAGGAACCACGTGCATGCAGCTTTTCTACTTGTATGTGCATCAATACGTTTTTTAGTATTCTTTTATTTAAACCGGATATTATTTGATGAAATATTGTACTCACACTAAAATGTATTTTTTGCATGAAATTAGATAATGAACACGGAACTAACTGTTTGGGAAAGGAACAAAAACGAAAATTTTAACCTGTACAAAAATGTTTCACGACTATCCTTTAGCTTAAATTTTCAGTTTTTGATCATTTGGTTTTGAAAGAAAATAATAATAAAATAAAAAACTTCATACCTAAATGTAAAAAAGTTTTACAGTTACAGAATTTCCGTAAGCCTTTTCCCTTACAAGAAGACACTTTGGTACCGTATAAGTTTATTTTAAAAACTTATAATAAATTGCAAAACTAGCAATTTTACAGTTTCTTACTGTGAAGTTGGCGATTTTACGGTTTATTGCTGTAAAATTTAGCTGTATTATACTGTAAAAACAACAGTATAATACTGGCAGCAGAGGTTCCAATTAAAAGCGTAATAAACTAAAATTAGCAATTTTACAGTTTATTACTGTAAAACTAGCTATTGTACAGTTTAATACTGTAAAATTAGCAATTTTAGTTTATTACTCTAAAATTAGCAATATTTAGTTTATTACTTTAAAATTAACCTCATTATACTGTAAAAACAACATTCATTTTTTACAGAGTACGCAATTCACTTCATGCACGACTTATGATGCGTGCGATTATTCTTGCCAAATTCGATCTTTCTTTTCGTTCGGTAAACAAAGTTTAGAAAAGGAAGAAACTCTTTTCAAAACAAAGGGCAAATATATTCATTTAGTTTATGTAAATATCTTCTCCTTTTTGATCATTCCTTTTACATGGGCTCACGTAAGTTTCTTCCCTATTACTCCATAAATACCCTTCACATTCGACTTCATTTCGATAAATATGTAAATAATATCATTTATTTCGGAAATTGCTAAGCCCTAATGTTTTGCATTTCGTGCGGCTTCCCATTTTGAGTCCACCATCATTTCCATTGATTTGCAATGCCCCGCCATTTTCTTTGTGACAATGAGACAGTCGTTGGTATTTATATTGAATGCCTATAGAAATTTTCTTTCTATTTCTTTGAAAGGGAATTCGAAGTTCCTTATCTCTTCAGATATTTCATATCGTATTTCTCATTGTGATAAAAACGCATTTTATTTTATTTTATTATATTTTATTTGATTTGCTTGGGCGATGGGTAAGGTTATATTGCAGAATGAATTTTAACCCTTTGTCCTTTTCTTGAATGAGGTGATTGATTATACGTTGATGAATGTGCTTTAGCCATCTTTCTCTCCAAAAACCATAAAACGGCTTCAGGTTCGAGTTTCTTTGTATCGAAAAACAACAAGAATCAATATTAATATATTTTTGTAAAAAACTGACTCCGAGACTCTCAACCTATATTGAGATGAATCCTTGGTTTTGAACACATATAAAGTTTGAATGAAGTTAATAGTTCTCTAGACAGCATGAAAGATTATGGAAAAAGGAAGATTATCATAACTGTTTGATTTTGCTATTCTTTATTTCTTTTGAAGCTAATCAGCCTCACATGCATAGAGGACTGAGTACCTTGCCTCCGGACAAATGCAGGAAAGATTTTACAATACAGATGAAGGAAAGAACACCTAAGGTGAGGTGGGAATCGAACCCACGGTCTCTGGCTTAGAAGACTCAGCTTCCTAAACAGAGCCACGGAGGTCTCGCTTTGCTATAGTAGCAAAAAAAAAAAAAAAAAATTGAGAGGCAAAACAAAACCGTAGATTGCAGTCGCACCATTAATGAAAACTAAACAAAGCGCAATATGGTTTGCAATTGAATAATTAATTATAAAAAACATTTGATTCGTACTTTTTAAAACACTACTGCCTTGTGAAATCTTATATATTATTTCACTTGCCCGTTTTCGGTTAGCACGCCTGATATATTCTCAATCCTTTATTAAACGCCACGACTTACCACTGATTTTAAAACTTATGATGCCAGCTACTGACGAAAAACAGTTCCTTGGTCTAATTTTTTCTTATTTTCTTTGTTAAAAAAACCCGTTTCTTCTTCCTCTTTTTAAACTATACATTACTTCAATGAATAGCATTCGAATGCCAAGACGCAATGCCGCAGTAGTCTAAAACGTCGTACTTATAATGAGAAGAGCGAAAGTTTGAATCCGGGCTGGAATATGTTGTGTTAATCGGATTTCCTCTTCAACAGAATTCTATTCCAACATCCCATTATCATATTATATTATTTCTTGAAGTTGTTTTTTTAATTTCATTTTTTTTTTTTTTTGTGTACGGCATAATTTTAGTAAGATTACATCAAACTTCAAAAGAGAGACATGACTTAAAGATTTTTTTCACCGCTACCAGTGAAAAATTAACAAACAGTTCACATGTTGCTGTTATTCAAAAAAATACTTAAAAAAATTGTGTATCTTCATTCTTTCTGTCAAGTGCGAATGCCTCGCACGAGTCATCTAGTGAAAGAATAATGTAGTGGACTTGCGTTACACAGAGATTTGTCCTACGCAAAACGGAAATAAGGCGAGTTTCTCGCAAGTAAAGTATTTCAGAGTTAATGCAGACTCCTCGAGCATAACATGAGATTTTTCGGAAACGAAACTCGAGGCATAAGTTCCAACTGCTTCCGACGTTCAATATAAAAGTGGACTGTCTCTATTTTTAAATACACATTTGTCTATTAAAGGTATCACATTTAGTTATATTATTAATAAGTAGCGGTACCAAGCAATACCTAAGAGGAAACATTTATAAAAACTGATGTGTTAATAAAAAATGGAGATTAATACTTAATACTTTTCTTAATATAGATCTATATCCTATTTAAAATAGAGAAGCTCTAAAAAATACGAAATAAAAAATTTATTATTAAAAAAAAGAAACTATCACTTTGAGGAGAATCACTCTGACAACCAGGCAGTTTGGAAACTTTTGGTGAACGACCCGAACAAGCCTTACACATTTATATCCAATCTTGGGATTATTACCCTATTGGGTCAGCAGTGGGGTAAATATTAATCATGTGGGGCATATAATCTTTTTGTGATCGTTATTTTCCCCAGCAGCCCCTATAGTTCAATCAGAAAGATCATATGACCTCAAGCAGGGACGTCATTTAAAGTTTCTCCTGGGGGGGGGGGGGGCAAAGGGTCCAAACACAATGCAATTTCATCGAAAAACATCAAAAGCAACGCCCACTTTTGGTAAATACATTAATTTCTCAAAGTCAGGGGTGGCAATTGACCCCCCTTGCCCCCTAAATGACGGGCCTGACCTCAAGCAACGTTAACAGCCTTTCTTATGCTGTTCTCTCACTGTTTAATCAGACAATTCAACCGGACAATGGAGTAGCCATTGTTTATATTAAAATTCCTAAAAGTAGGATAGTGTGGGGCAAAGTGAAATAGCGGGGCAAAGTGAAATGGCAAAATATTTTCACAGTTTACAGCGCTACCTATCTAGCAATATTTGAACAAAGTCCCTAGACCTACAGTATATTCCTGTCAACAAATACATAAACCTGAAGATCAACGAAACGTATAATACAAGTCCTTTTCAAAATTTGATACACTTGTTATAATATTCGTGTTTATTCAAAAATATTTTTTGTTATGATTCAATTATAAAATTTTTTGTAATCATCATTTTAAGTAATAATTGAGATCTACTGGTATCCAGTACAATACTTATTTCGTTTATACTAAGCGAATTTTTATTTTAAATGCTCAATGTAATTTGTAAAGTAAACTCGGGGCAAAGTGGATGGAGCAAAGTGAAATGATTCATTTCATTTACTTATGTATTAATATTTTAAATCACGTACGTATTTCTTTATTTATTAATTAATTTGCTTTCATTTATCCATAAATTCGCTTATTTATTCATTCGTTCTCTGTTTTTCTTATTTGTTCTCTATTTTATTCTCACATTTCTTTTTTATCATAAATTAATGAGTTCTTTAATTTATTTATTAATTTATTCGTTTATTTTTCATTAATAAGTCTTTTATTTGTAATATAAGTTCACACGTCCATTTGATGAAAATTACTGTAAATGATTCAATAGAAAGTTTTTCATAGTAAAAATAATGCATTTTTCAGTTTGCTCCATGGTTTTTTAAGGTGGAAAATTTCTACCTTTTTTTAAAGTGCAAAATAACTGCAAAAATGAAAAAAAAAATTTCAACTCAAGTTGTCATTCAAAATATATAATTCAATCCTTATGTACAATAATTTTCAGAAGAAATTTCCGATGCGTTTATTTTGAAATAGGTTAGCTATCTTAACTATTTCACTTTGCCCCACATTCCCTACTAAGATTGCATCCTAAGAATGGTCATCCTTTCCATCAAGTTTTTCATGAAAATTGTAATTTGTTTGCAGAAATCAATAGAAATTGATTGTACGTTATATCAAAAACTTCTTTGGGTCAACCACTACCTCTGAAAAAATAATTTCCAGCGCACTGTGTGGGTGTAACTATGAAAACTAATAATTGGTCATAACCTGCCGGGGAGTGTAAGCTTGAATAGCTTTATTTCTTTCAGTATAAAAGCAAAATAAAGCACTTTCCAGACATATATGAATAGCAAATATCAACTGAACACTTGTATTTTTCCCCAGGAAAAATTTGAAAAGGACTTTTTATAACAAGGCATAGTCAAATAGCTGATAAGGAGATGCCCCACTTTTACAAGGAACGACAAAAACATTGGCTTTGCGAACGGACTTCCATTTTTTTAGTACCACTAATGGCCGTAATTCCTTCCCTGTACCATACCAGTTTAAACCCCACTTTGATAGTGTGTAAGGAAAACCATTTCGAATTTTCCACTCACTTTTTCATCCAAATTTTGAAAGTTATTTATAAAATGGCAACTGGGAGTGCTACTTTAACTAAAACTAGAGAAAATGGAAAGAAAACGAAAAAGTTTCATACAGTTTAAGAACGATTTTGTGTATTGTAATATTATTTTATGGTGACTAATATTGCTCTTTTTTAATAAAGTTTGCGCTCTTAATGTAAGAAACGGTAATATATACAGTTAAGAACTAGTTTAAGAATGACTTAGGGTTGTTTACGAGTGTCGAACTTTTAACAATTTCCTTTTTTTTTCGAGAATTTGGCCTCATATCAACCTTTTTTCGTATTTCCAATCAGAATAGAAAACACTAATTTTACTGGACACTAGGGTAATTAAGAAATGTATGGAAAAAAATAAACTTTGTATTTTTGTGCGTCTTACCCTCTTATTTTGTGCCACTATATACACTGATTATTTGCAAAATTTTGACAAAATATATTAATATTTAGAGGTCGCGCAAACGCCTTGAAATTTCGTGATATTGATAAAAACGTGAACGTAAATGATATCTGTGGAAAAAAGTAGCCTTTGTATTTTTGTTCGTCTTACCGTCTTATTGGCCTTTATATACACTTAATTATTCGCCCAAAATTTTAGTAAAAAATGTTTACCTTTAGGAGTACTTCAAATTTTGTAATAGTGGCACAAATACAAACGTAAATAATAATAATAAAGTTACTTTATTGCTCTTTTTTTTCTCTGAAGAAAAAAACGTGCAATCACAAAATGAACTATATATCTGAAAAACCAATGAAGTGCAGAAAAGTATGAAAACTAATCAAATGCGGAAACAATTTAAAAAACAAATTTAAATACATTAAATATATAGTAGTTCGCTCATTAATTCTTGCAATACTTTTTATGGTTACATTTTTGCACCTTTGAAACCTTTTCTGTGTTCCTTCCACTTGAAGAAGACACTGTCTTTGCTTTCGTCGTTAGTTATAGTCTTAATAAATGCTTCAATAAGGGCCACGCTACGCTCCATATTGTCGTTTACAATCTTCAGTTTCTTTGGTATTACAAAGCCTTGCTTGTAGCTATCTTGAAGATTCCAATGTTCAGAATCAAACAGTTGATATATTTTGAGTTTCTTTTTACATGAATAAGAGGACGCTGAAAATGTTCCAAATCATTTTTTAGTGCTTGCACAAAAAAGGTTGCTGGGAACCCAGCTCTTAGATATTCTTTCCCATTAACGATAAGAATGTGAAACAAATCACATTTATGTGTTACGAATACCTTTTCTTTGTCCGGCTGCAAGTTTGAACTGGTTGTGAAATAAACTTGAAACCATAAAGAATGTTTGACACAGATATAACACGATGAACCGCTCCTGGGACACGAAAACATATACCAAGAGAAGGTGCTCCGCTCAAGAAAATCACACTAAGCTCTAGTATCTTCCTTAGACACTTCTTTTGCATGGGTCATCAGAAGTTGACTTTGCGCAACTTCCATTACTAGTCGCACGTTGCTCTGAATTGGCTCCCAACTCCTCAACCTCATCGTTTCTCACTCCAGGTTTAAAATTAGAATGTTTTATCCTTAAATATGATTGCTGAAACCGCTTAACCCGGGAGAACGCGCGTCTCCGAGGCGAACGTTAGGACGCGCGGGGTCATAAAATGACCCCAAACCTTTGAATGAACCCAAAATCCCTTCCTACGCAGTTGAAAACTTTTATATTTTAATATTTCTTTCTTAAAACTATATTGCAACACAATTACAGACATTGAAACCTATCATTTAGACAAAAATGTGCTACGCAAACTAACTTTCTTCTGCAATTCTGTTTAAAGGTATGGAACGTATATTTTTTACACAAAGCTCATATAAATTTTGCGGGTAATTACATTTTATATAATTTACAATATTTATAACAACTATCATTCAAGAATTGATGTTTTTAAAGAAAACTGATAGATTTATATTGGAAATGTTTCAACCTTTAATCGAAAATAATTTACTTACTTGATTTCATTTTGTCTCCTCCTGTATTTTTATACCGCATGTATGAACATAAACAAAATATTACTTTGATTGTAGTTATCATAATTTAAATACTTTTTACACTGGTTGAATGCAAGGTAGATGATAATTTAATTGAATAAGTGTCCCTTTCATTTTATTTGCTCAACTTCTAAGTAAGTATTATTTCGGTATCATTTTTCCCTCCAAAAAGGATTTAAGAAATGTATTTACTAATCAGCATAAAGAATACTTTCTATATGGTTGTTTCAAAGTACAAAATTCTTTTAATTGAAAAAAAAAGTGACGAACTGACCGTATCAGGCATGCGAAATAGTTGATCTGTCAAGCAAACAGAAGGACGCGCGGGGTCATAGAATGACCCCAGTTACTGACCGAACGTCTCTTGGCTGAATGCAAATGCCAGAAATACCTCCGAATTAGTAACAAAAGGTGGATGGGGGGTAGAAACTCAGCTACTGAGAAGAAAGGAGTGAACTGGTGCATAGTTTTCTTGAAATTGGAGTTAGAAAATTGCTTTGGGGTCATAAAATGACTCCGCGCGTCCTCCCGAGTTAAAAAGCAGTATTGTAGATAAAATGGCAGTGGATGGTTTCACGCAATTGCTTGAATACTGCATTTGACATTGCACGCAATCAAATACCCCAATTCTGCACGCAATAAAATACCCCAATTCTGCCTATTTCTTGATTTATCGGTTAAAATACCGAAAGACCAAGACTAGAATAGACTTCGGTTGTAATACCACAGAAAACATAATGTCTAAAATAAAATGGCGGAAAGCACAATATAAAAGTTGCTTCCCTAGTTCTTTTTCCCAAGTTCAAACTTGCTCCAACTTTAGTACCGGCACTGTATGTCGTATCGAAACACATACCACGTACGAGCTCAGTAAGTTCCCATTTATCTAACTGGTTATCGCACAGCAGCATTTGCCGTAGCAATTCCAGTGCCTGACTAACTTACTAGAACCCAGAAGTAAATCATCAATGCTTGTGGTCCTGATACTAATACTGGTATGAACCCACCGATCTTCCTTCATTTTCCCAATATATTTTGCATAAGTGTTTCGTTCCAGTGAACTATCAAAGAAAGTCATAGATTTAAACGACTTTTGTAAGTTAACAGCCGATTCAGAGCGAATAATTTGACTTTACCGTTTTATGGATGTTGTCAAATCCTCCCCATTTTGACCCATACTTTGTACTGTAGCAGCTACTATCAAAGTGGCTTTCTGTCACTTATATTGGGCCCTGCCTAGAGTGGATGCTAGGTATTTTAGCCGAATAAACTCATACATCTCAAACAACCGAAAAGAAAACAGAAACCACAGCCCGAGCTTGCAGCTGCATTTTCTACCCAAACTCAGTTAAGAGATGATGCAGCTTTGGAGCTGGGGGGGGGGGGGGTTACAACTTACTTTGAGCTATTATTTTATTGACTAATTACTTAGTAGAGTAAACTAACATTTTCAATTATTCCATTTTATATGAAGAACAATATTATTTTAGGGTAATGTAGTTATGTACTCCAACTCTCGAAATTGCTAATTTTCAATAGAATTCGATCGCGTTGCGCGACCTCTAAATATTATTCAATTGAGCTAAAATTTTACATACATCACATTCATGAATAGTGCAAAAAACTGCTGGGTAAGACCAAAGAAATTCAAAAAAAAAATTTTTGAATCACCCTACTGGACACCTCCACTCGTACGAATAATTTTTTACTCAAAAGAAAAAAAAAAAAGATTCGGGAGAAACAGTGTTAGTGAAATTGAAACCAAAATTGCCGTTCGGTGTACAGTAGGGCTGCGACATATCGATGTCGATGTTTTGGAAACATCGTTTTTGTAAGAACATCGATATTTGAGGGTCGATGTTTTTCCAACGTCGATGTTTTGGGTTCGATGTTGTTTTCGATGTCGATGTTTTATATTCCAGCTAAGAAAGCCAAAGAAAAATATGCGATAAGCGTACTTATTAAAAAGTTTTCATCATGAATCAGAAGTTGCAATATTAACCTCCTTGGAAAAAAAAATCTATGATTATAATCGATGTTTTTCGCTCGATGTTTCTGAAACGTCTCTTATTTGCTTTCGCCGTTTTTTTTTTTTTATTTTTTATGTCTCTTAATGATCGTTGATTCGCATTATTTTTTTTTCTTCTTCTTTCGATGTACTTTTTACATTTCAGCAAAAAACAATAGAAATTATGTGATCAAAAAGATTTCTCTTTCTTCAACCACTAGTCGCAATACTTACAAATTGAAAAAAAAAAGTTTTTTATATTTCATAACTAACGATGATTTACTGTCAATGATTTTTAAACATCATTGTTTTGTATTTGATTTTTTTTCGATGATGTTTTACATTTCGGCAAAAAATAGTTTTATAAAAATATACGACAAAAAAAAAGTTATACAGTTAATCAACAGTGGCAGTATATATCTCACTGACAAAAAGTTTCCTTAATGGACATTGATCTCTTGCGGTTGCTGTTTTTCCAGGAAACAAAAGATATATTTAATTGAGTGATATAAAGAGGCGCTTGTAATGGGGAGTAACTGAATAACATCGATGTCTTGAAACATCGATGTTTTGCCTTCGATGTCGCACCCCTAGTGTACGGGTAAATCAGTAAAGGTCCGAAAGTGGTGCCCGTACGCCGTACGGGCAAAACAGGAAAGCGATTAATGCAGATACTTGTAAACACCCCTAAACTGTTATAACTACAGGTTGCACAAATAACTTTTAAGGGTGGAATATTGTAGCACCACCTGCACCCCTGAGGGGTGCCGCTTGACTCCCTGTGGCACCCTTGAAGGAATCATTTGATTCCTTAGGGTGCCATGGGTCACCATTTGGGGTGCCATAAGACACCAAATTGTGCCATATGGAGCCAAATAGCACCCTTAAAGGTGTCATAGGGAGACAAAAGGTAGCCCTCAGGGGGACCGCTGGTGCGACAACCTTTCACCCTTGAAGCTCCCTTGTACAGCCTAGAGTTTTAACAGTGCAGAGGTGCATGTTTATCCAAAGTCTTATACCTACTGTTTTTTAAGACGTGACATGTTGATTTAAGTGATCTTGAAATGCATCCCTAACGTAACTCAAGACTCCACTGCAATATAAAAAATGACGAAGTTTCAATACATGTTACATTTTAATAACACATTTTTACTTGCAATCAAGTTGAAGTTATGTTTTTAAACAAAACAAACAACATCATGTAACAAGGAATTCATAAGCCTGTAAGGAGAATTCCCTTTGAGAAATGCAGGAAAATCTCTTCAAATACATCCACTTAAAATGAACAAAACATTTTAGGAAAACTTTCAGAACAGTTAAAAGAAAAAAAAATCCAGCAGAATTCAAAATGCCAAAAGATTTCAATTTGTTTTTCTTAATAAAATTGAGCTCTAGCAAAATAATGCCCAAAGCAACCATATTTTATGCAGACAATATTTAAAAAAAAATATTTCAAAACATCAACTGAAAGAAGCTATCATTGTATATATTAATTTTTAATCAAGGCAAATATTGAAGAGAGAGTTGCGTTTTTGTTACTTTATCAAGTACTCTCAATTTAGAGTTTCTTTCGGTGAAGTGTACAATCTTATTATTATGTTTCCTTCAACTTTACTTTTCTTCCTAATCCTCAGAGAGATGCGGTTCCGTAACTTTTATTGGGGAATGCGACAAATTTGTTTTGGTAGGAAATATTTGGTATTTTATTTTCTCCTTATTTAGAGCGCTTAGTTGCGTTTTCTTTGAAAACACAAGAGAATTAGCGAAAAGAAATGCTCCAATACAAAACTGATTACAAATGAATATTTAATGATAGTTTTGGTTCTTTCTAGCTGATTGCACGCATTTTTTCAACCCGTTGCTTAAATGCCAAGCTTTATCTGTTGCTAAAAATCTGGTTGAGTAAATTTTTCTGAGTTGGAAACTAAACCTTTCTGGGTTAGATCTAAAACTTGGTAATTTTCTAAATGAATTTTCATGACTTTTGTTGCTAGGTGCTCCCAATCAAAAATGCAACGTGTTAAGATTTTAAGCATTTCGCTGTTTTTATCTATTTGCTATATTTTCTCTCATTGAGGAAAGATGGTCTTTAAGAGTGGATATGTACATGCATTATATTATGCAAGGAAATGAATGCCTTATTGTAATGAAAAGAAAGTGAGTATAAGTAAAGAGTTATGTAATGGCCGCTTTTTGAAAGTGATAATAGTAATGAAATATATTAAGAAAAAAAATAAAGTTGCATTCTTCTTGAAAAACTGAAGTCCTTAGAACAGACAGTTTGAAACATAGTTCTTTATTTTAGCTGGATCAAACAAAAAGTTTTGAAAATTAAATCTTTTAAAATGCAATCAATTGCAAACTACTCTCGTAGTAGATCTTTTGTTCTCTCTAATCCTAAAAAAAATAGTAGAAACTAGTGGCAATAGGAATCAATCCGCTGATCAATGGTGCATAGGGTTGGTGGAACCCTGTGTATAAGTAGGTTCAACCGCAGGGAAAAACTATGATAATATGGGTAAATGGCAGCAAACTTTATTATAATCCTCATTGTTCGCAGACAACATTGTTGTTGGTCACTAAACTTTTAAAAAGTTCTCTTTTAAAGATTAGGGATCTTGTAATTTTACCTCCAGAAAGTATACAAATTCGGAGTAACTGGTTTTTTATTTCATACTCAATTTTATGGTTTCATTGAATTTATAAGTCATGTCTTCTAGGATAAACTAGAGTACATGACGGGGTCAATTGTCAACGATCTAGCGAGCCGAATTGCAACTATCCTCAGATAGACGACGAATCAGGGATCGTTTGCAAATTGACAACTTTACTTTTAACATTCGATGGTAAAAAAAAAAAAAAAACAGATTGTTTTTAAGCAATCCCTTATGACTCATCACTCTTCGGAGAATCAATAATATACAGCTTATAAGATCTCAGATATTCTTCAAATTTAAGATATTCAACAATCATAAAAATATTCAACTTGAATATTTTTATGATTGTTGCATCTATAGGAGTACAACATTTTTTAAGTTATAAATTCCTGTCGCTCGTAAACGCGCAGTAAAGAAAATAATTTTTTTAAATGTTCATATGTCAGCGGATTTTTCAATTTTTGGTTAAAATTTTAGTATTATGTTGTATGCTGTGATATTTTCTAAACACGTGAAATGGCTTGACAGAAAACTCAATTTTTTTGAGTCAAAAATCGCCAAATAAAATTAGCAGTTTAGAAAAAAGAATCTTCGGGAATATTAGCGGTACATTTACGAAAATATGTGAAATAATCATATACATAGTATGTCAATTAATTTCTGCTCTGAACTTTTAAATATGATGGATGGACGAAAAACGTCCCCCCTTATTATTATTATTATTATTATTATTATTTTGATTCCATAAAGGCATGGGTGACTTAATTTTTAGTCGGAAATGTCAGTTAAAGCCTACATTTCATGAGACGAAAGCTACAAAACAAATGGTCTCTTTTTTCTCGAGAAATTCATAAAAATTCGAATTTTTGAAATAGTCCCAATACTTTTAGTGGTATATAGTGTGGAGCCATCAATTTTTACTTCAGACGTTAAGTTGTTAAACAATTTTATAGAGGAAAAAGAAAGTAAATAAGTCTAGCAAATTTTTAGGCTCCTAATATTGACTAGTTGTACCTTAGACCAATGGACTCTTCAACTACATAGTTAAAATATTTTTAAGTTCTGCATTTGTAACAAAGAGAACAAAACAAGTAAAACTAGTGAAATAATTTCAACATCAAATGTTTATAAGGTCAAAATTTATAACGAAGGAGAACAAAATACGCAAAACTGTCAAAACAGTTTTTAACTATATACGTCAAATATTCATAAGTTCATCATATGCAACTAAATAGAGCAAAAGAATTAAAATTAGCAAATTTTTAGGCTCATTAAATGAATTTTAATCACGTTAGATTAATAATCTTCGATTGCATTCGTCAAACCTTAATGAGTTCATCATTTCTAAGAAGGAAAACAAAATAAATAAAATTAGCCCTCTCAATTATACACGTCAAACATTAGTACGTTACACAGAATCAACGTAATTACGGAAAGCAGAAAACGCCACGAGTTTTTAGGAACTTTTCAGGAAGTTTTCATTTGGCGAGACTGGTGAAATATTGGCGAAGTTCTCTCGGAAACGGACGGAGCGATCCGTAGCACAGTCCAGTGCTCTTTCACTGCTCTTTGACAAAGCATCGCTTTTCGAAAGTTTGTTGCGATTCAATTTTCGCGCCACCGTCGTTGCACGTTATCATGTTTTACCGTGTTGTGTGTAAAAGGTGAATTTTGGATATTTAAGCTTTCCTGTGGATACTTAGATTTAAGTGAATGTTTGAAACGTGTTACGTGAAAAAAAAAGTTTATGTTGGTTTGGAAATATTAGATTGAGATATTTATTTTAGCCAAACAAGCTAAGTTGATTTAGATTTTTAGTTTCATCAATAATAAAAGTTTTTGAATTCAAAAAATAGATGAGACTATAACCAAAAATAGATTACTTCTCAGAGATCAATATTTTTACAGTTTTATCAAAGGGAGAGTATCTATATGATGTATGACGGACATTTTTAAGTAATTTGCTTTGCGAAAGGTGACATTTTCAAAAACAACAGATTTTATAGTGCTTCTTGAATTATATAAATGAAAAATACTTTTCTTATTCAATGAATTTATTTAGATAGGAAAAAATATTTTTTCACAGAAATGAGAATTTTCCACGCAAAACATTGGGATTATATATTGGCAAGGAATTCATGTACAAGCCACAACCTGAACTCAAACTTCTAAATTATCTTGTGGTTTACAAAATACCAGCAGAAATTAGAGGATAACTCAAGAGCAGTTAATAATAAAATATAAGAAAAAAGGATATTTTTTGCACTTCTACAATCTTTGGGATGGAAGAAAATGAAAGAAACTGCTTGGACCAATTTAAAAATATTTCTTTTTTAGGTAAGTTATTTTTCCTCAGGAAACATTTTCTGAAGCTAGTGTATATCCTCAGATTCTAAATCCGATATTTCAAACTAATGTTCAAGGTATTAATTTTACATTTTTGTTGTTGAAATACATTTTCTAGTTTAGAGATGTGACTTAATAGTAATATTTAAAATTTAATTTCAAGCATAAAGAAATAATTTGTTAAAAATATTTTTAGCTTTAATTTATTTAACCGATCATAAACTATCTCAACACAATATTATATGCAGTGGCCTCCGCTTATATGAACCACGTTTGCTCTAAACTTTTTTGATTTAAAAAGCGGCTAATTCAAAAAAGCTGTCAATTGTTCCGTTTTTAGCAATTAACCGGCGTCCACTGCGGTAGCAAAATTCGTAGATTTTATAATGAATTAAATTAAATGTTTTTAAATAATAGAAATTTCTTAAGTTATTATGTAAAAAAAATACTTAATAGGGATGCACCGATTAATTGGCAGTACCAATTAATCGGCAATAATCGGCTACTTTGCCAACTATTAATAATCGGTAAAATTTTGTAGATTAATCGGCGAGAAAATATTTTTCAATAGTATTTTTTAAAGTACATTCGTCAAAAAAATATGATACAAAATTTATGAACCTTAACTAAATAATTTTTTGCAATCCTTACTATATAACAGGCTGCGTGAAAGTGTACAGAGTAAAAACAAAACAAATAGTTCATACAATGCGTATTACTGAATGTAATATTAAAAGATAGCCCTCAGTGTTGATATTCAAATGACACTCTTAAAAATAATTAAATTCCTGAGCTTTAAAATTGGAATGTTGAAACATGAATACTTAATTTTATTTATAATCAGTCAAATTTTGCAGATAAACCGGCGGAAAAGATGTTTGAAATAAAATTACTTCAAGTATGCATTGAACAAGAAACTACAATGTATAAATTTACAAACATGAAATAAGTAATTTTCTGCAAACATAAGTATTATATCATGTAGTACATGTAAAACAATGATGTTGAAATCGGTAATATTAAAAATAATCATCCTGATCATTAATCGGCTTTGCCGATGAATCGGCCTATTATTAATAGCCGATTAATCGGTAATCGGCCAATTTGCTTACCGGTACATCCCTAATACTTGAAAATAATTAGGAAAAACTGCATTATGTGTTTTTTTCCAATATGAAATTTCGGACTACGGGCAGTATACCTGTGCTAGTTAAAGAATGTGTTAGAAATTGTAAGGCCACATATTTTTTTTAGTATGGGTTAAAATTTGATGATCAAAATAGAAATTTGGCTCAGTTGTGAGATTTTTCCTTTTGGATGCTTTTTTTTGTTTTAAACGTTACAATTTTAAAAATCTGTTTTTTTTATTGTTTTTTTAGTTGATGAATAATTTTAAAAAAGTTGTCTTTGATCTATCGTCCCCCTTTCTAAATTTTTATACAGAAAGGCGGCTTATTAAAGTCATATTCGTTCTGAGGACACTTCATTCTACAAAGCAGCTGATTTTGTAAACTAGATTATTTGGACTTATAAGGTTCAAATGCTCTAAAAACGAAATTATATTCATATATTTTATTTTTTGCAGTTTGATTAATAGAATTTACAAGCAAAGATTTAAAATTGTTTGAAAGATCTTAAAATCTTTTGCATCTTTCACCATTACTTCGATTTTTTATGAAGTGCATCGAACGGCATCAAATTGAGGAAAACTAATTAAAGAGGTGACATTTCCTTATCTTCCGGGACCGATTCCGTCACTTCCTGGTTCGACAATACTTTGAAATGTGTTATTTTTGCTGCAATTTTAAACGTATTCTAACTGCCCTTTTCAATTTTTAACATATGCTCTCCAAAATCTTGATTTTAAAAAAGAGCGATACCGATTTAGTTACAGGACCATTTTAACATGATTTGATATTGCAATGGTTCTGGCGGATTTTTCTTTAAAGAGCGGTTGATTTTATAACCCACCGATATTAAAAGAAGCTCTTAAAATATATATCGTCTTGTAAAACCTTATGCTCTGTTCTTTTGCTCTGCACATTATTTCGGCTGCATTTGTTTTTCTATTTTTGTAAATCTAGAGTCGCTTATATCGTACTTAAGTGTACTGAAGTTTATATATAGAATAGAGTGAGCATAAAAAATGTTCTATTATTTCGTCTATCTTACTGATACTGTATAATAACATTTATTGGGTTGATCCATAATTGCTAGTCGAAATTGAAATATAATGGAAAATATGAGTCAAAATTAAAGTAATGTATTTTATTGAATGAAGTATCCACCATTGTGGCAAGAATACTTTTCTGAACAAATTTTCAGTGCAAAAATTATACTGTAGTGGAAGAAGGCTTTACAATAGTCGAAAAAACCCTTAACTTCCTAAATCCTAGCTTCCTCATTTAGGAATTGCTTTTCCCTCACAAACCTGTCCAACTGGCGAAACATGTGACTATCGATCATAGCCAAGTCTGTAAAGTTAAATATGGCTGAAGCTCGTACGAAAAAAAAATATATTTAGACATGAAGTTCTGCTCCATCTTAAAATAGTTTGGGACCATACCTATTGAAAAGTTCTGGTTATTTTATGAGAAGTTTAAAGTAGCATTCATCCAATTGACAACAGTATCGATTCGTGTTAATGGTCTGTCTCCTCTAGGGGAACTCATAATGGACAGAGGTTTTGCAGTCCATCAAACAGAGACGATAATTTTCTGTAGATGGAGGCTTGGTTTGGGAATCTGTTTCACAAGTTAATTTTATGAACTCTGCACTTGGTATCGATGTACAGCACCCATTTTTTATCTACACGGATGATACGGGGCAGAAATGGGTCACGAACCTCCATTTTCTGTAGCGATTTGGGCCCCGTTTCCAGAAACTGTAAACAATGCCCCTCAATTAGTCAATGTTGTAAGCTTGCATTGAGCTTTCAACCATATCTATGTCCACCAAATTCCGTGAAATTGTCTATGGTGCTACATAGATCCTGCCTCCAAGTTTTTAATCTTTGACTTTGGTTGGATCTCGACTTTTTGTCAAGGGTTCATATTACAACGCATAGTAAGATCGTCTCCACGTTAACGTTCAATCTCCAAATCGTCACTACGAAACTTGGCTACAATGCTGACGTTGGCCATTGCTGCAGCCACCAAATGGCCAAAACGGAATTCGCTGAGAATCGAAAGCCACATGTGCCGTTGGTCGTTCACTGCGAAACTTATTTACGAAACATATTTAAGTGTCAATAGTGAGCTGAATATCAATAATATAGTATGAGAACCGTCGACTTAACGTTGCAGGGTTTGTGAGCTGGTTTATTACTACTGCGCCGGTTGAATTAATCTGTTGAAGTTGCCTACATCGTTTGCAGTCCAGTAAGTATGAAGCAACTCAATAAATGAGTTAAAACGTTAACTCAAATACTAAAAGATATGAAAAAAAGATGTACCTGTGATGATGGGAAAAAATATTACATTGTTAAATCGCATAAATTTAGAGATAAATGCACAAACACGTGTTTTCGAGTCACAAGTAACCCATTTTCAATGCAAAAGTTGAACTTATGGATGAAAAGGCATCCGACAAAAAGCATTCTTAAGAGATACATTTTTAAAAGGGTTTAAATAAAATGCTTTAGGACATCATTAGCCAAAAAAATAATAATAAAGAAAAAAAACAAACTCAGATGTTTCGGATAATTAAATTAAAAATATAGTTTATCTCCGACATTTTTTTCTGAGCTATACTTAGCTAAAAGTTACATATTTAATTAATTGTCTGATCTTGCAAATGAAGTTGGTTTACTGACACTAGTTTTCTCTTTTAATTTTTTCACCAGCAGCATTGTACAGGTCAAAAGAAATGCATACAATCAATGCAATACTCGTGTACCTGAAGAAATTCACTAAAGTAAAAATTAAGCGACCAATCAAAAAGAGCGACATTCAGTACAATATTTAAAAGTGAAGAGATGAAAATGTTTACTTTTCCTTAAATTTCTTCATAGGATTTTTATTTCTATGTTAAATCAGGTAGATGCTCTTAAATCTTTCGGAAATGTGGTAAAATGCTCCATAAAATGTGTTCAAATGGTTTTATGTAAAAAGGCAACGAAATGTTATATAAAAGGGGAGAGTGATGTTTATTTAGTGATATGAAAACTCGCTTCAGAAACAAGCTCGGAGAGGTTAGAATAAAGACTTACTGTTACATTTTCGTTAAGGAAATGGAACTCAGCCACAAGAATTTTAAAGGTGTTTTGAGTTTGCGTTTTACATACTTTAAGTTCATTATCTTTGTATTTAAAAATTCACGTATGAACCTATGTATGTATGTATGTATGTATGTATGTATGTATGTCCTTTATAGACTCAAAAACTACCCGTCGGATTTGGCTAAAAACTTTTTTCTGTCACCACTGGGCATACCAATAGACCTGTTTGATAAATATCAGACAGGTTGTTCTCTTATTTGCACTTAAGTTGAAATTTCCACATAAAATACCTAATTTTCTATATATGTATGCTATGCATTTTGTATGATTTCCTCCATTCAAATCATTATACAGTGCTTCATCTCAATTTTCCTCGATAGCTAATTTTGTGTTTGATATTGTCTTTGCTTCGAGTGGTTTTATCGGAAGGTTTCTCCCCCACACCCAAAAAAATTCCCCCACCAAAATAAATTATGAAGTCACGTTCTAATCGCATATATTCACCCTTGAATATATGATGCGTTTAGTTTTTATTTCTTTAAAAGTAAAAACGATTTTTTTTTTTTTTGATAAACTCATCACTCATATAATAAATAACACATTTAAGTTTGAATTCAAGTTGTTCTTTGCACCAATTAAACTAACCACGTTGCCATAAAAAATACCTTTGAGAAATAATATATATAATTCTATCGAGCTTACTTCCAAGCTATATGTTTCCTTCTTGGATTTCGCATGTTTTACATCAGCTATTATTCTATACTAGCGGTACCCGCACGGCTTTGCCCGTGGTATAAACTTAAAAATTCATTTGTAAAAAATTGATATAGCAGAAAAAATACTCTATTTTAGTTATAATTCAACTATAATTCTTTCAAAGAATGATATAAAAATTTGATATGGACCCCACACTACTTCCTTTTACTTGTAAATTTCTTAGTGGATGCCTTAAGTGCTAAAATAGTGCTTGGAGTGAGCAAGATAACAATTCAAACATTTACATCCCTTGTTTGCCACAAAACAATGCAAAAAATTTTTTTACAATGATTACTCTCTTAAATATCGCCGATTTTAACATCATTCAGTGGATTTTTCGCAAAATATCGCCAATAGCACCAAATTGAACACAAATAAAAAAATAAATAAATTTTTTCGCCAAATTTGTCGCCAACTTGGTGATATGTTGCCAAAATGGAGTCAAACACTTGGCGATTAAAAGCTTGGCGATTTATCGCCAAGTGGTCGCGCCAATTCATATCACTTTTGTCTGCATTGAAATTAACACTGATTTACCCCATAAAAGGGGTAAAACACCCCCTTGGGGAAATTCGAATGCAATCGCAAGGAGAGGTGCACAAAAATAAGCCAAAAGAGAAAATAAGAACAATTTTGCTGCTCACAGAAACCAACAGAAATCTTAACAAAGTTTAAAAGAAGAAGAAAGTTTTCTTTCCTAACTAAACTTCAAAAACAAAATAATAGAAATTTCGTGCATTATTCTTCACCATGATAATAAAAACAATAAACATCGACAAACATAAACCAGCAAATGATAAATTAAAAGCCAAATTCGTTCACTCAAGCCATTTACTGCAATTTATATTGAAATCAATTAATAATGAAATAAAATATGTTTTGGGACCCAAGCGATAAATTTAGAATGGTTTACTATAATGTTGTTTCTTTTTTGACCTCATTTGGTTAAAGAATGTTTCCCTCCTCTACACAACTCGTCAGATCGCTAAAATGTCTCTAAACTCACAAAAATGGTATGCGTCAGTTTCTTCCTTCTCTACCTATTTTAAAGAAAGGACTTGATTTCTCATTTGATTGACAGGTGCCATCTTATCACGGTTTTATTATATTTCATTTGACTAACTTTAATAAGCCTTGGAGTTTGGATTGCTACAAAAACAAATATATTTTTAAAATTATTAATGGAAAAAGAACGAAACAAATACACGTAATAAAAACATAACCATGGTAACAACATGAAAAGTTGATTTCCGTTGATAAAATATTTCATTTCATCTTTATTTTCAAACAAATTTTATTCTCAAGCTCAACCATTTTAAAATCGTTTGGCTTGCTTTGCTGCAGGTAAGCCTTGAATTTCTGGGATTCTGAAAACAATTATTACAGCTCTTCTAATGCTCGTAGAAACTTCAAACTGACATCATTTTTAGCAGAAAATTTCAAGCTTTCGAATGACATAAGACTTGAAAATGTGTATGAAATATTTCTTCCCTATTTTATCGAATTTTCGCTAAGAATTAGAATAGAAAAAGAACGAAATAGAATTTTCGAAAAATCGCTTCGTAGTGCATAACCTCGTGCTACAAACTAATTTTGTGCCAAATGTCATGAAAATCGACCGAACGGTTTTGGCGCTACGCGCGTAACAGACAGACAGAAGAAGAAAGAAAGAAAGACAAACCTTCAGCTTTATTATTAGTAGAGAAGAGAAACGCAAGAAAGAAGTTTTGTAAACATATAAAGTAGTTTTCGAATTACTTGCATGATCTGAAATACGTTGATGAAGGTAGATGTAAGCATTTGCCCCTAAGCGATAAAAACAATTTGGGTGGGGGGGTTACTAAACAGTTACTAAACAGTTACGGAAAGACAGGTGAACGAATTATGACAAGAGAACTTCTTACTTCTTTCAAATTTAAATTTAGACACATTTCAAGAAAACGTGCTGCTAATGATCATTAAGAAACTGTTTAGTGATTATTGCATTACGAAAAGTAAAATTTGCTTTTACAGTATAATACTGGCAGCCGAGGTTCCAATTTAAAACTGTAAAACGCATATAGTCCGAGAGCCAGGTGAAAATTTGGTTAATTATTTCCTCTCGATAGATAATTGGCCATACGCATCAGACAACAGTATCATAAAGCCCTATGACCGTCAGCTGCGGCACAGTGGGGGGGATGAGTAGTTGGAACCTCCCCACCGCTTGAAGAAAAAAAAAAAAAAATTCAGTCATTTCCTCTCGCCTAAAAATTTACCAGATGATAGCTTATATGTAACTAATTGATAAATATATACGTCAGCTGGCTGTATCTCGCGGTGGAAAAATTGTCAGCTGATACTTTGAAGGTCGTTACGTAGAAGTTAGCTAGAAGCATTTACTGACTCACATGTTCGACAAAAAAAACCTTGAAAAGCTTCTGGTATTTTGAAAGGCTGATTCTTATGTAAAATGACCCCCTGAATCCGAATATGACCCCCGTTTTCCCCCATCACGTCCCAATTTTTTTTTAAAACGCCCCCCTTTTTTTTTTCATTTTTCCTTAGTTTCAGGGCTATTACACTGCGATTCAAAAGTTTAGACAAAATGCAAATATGTGAATAAAAAGAAAACTATTCAACGAAATGCTTTCAAATTTCTACTGCAAGTACACAATATGGTCCCAAATACGTGTCTGGAGTTCTTATAACTATAACTGGAATCAAATTTTGGATATTACAGAAGATAGTTTTTTACATTGTTGCAAAAGTTTAGACAATAGTCAGATTTTATGCAAATATCCCTCGAAATGTGATTGGTGGAGGAAATGCGGGACTGTATTATTTATTTATAAAGTGCAGAGATTGCTGAACAAATAATCAAAATCTCAAAAGCTCTTTAGTTCTCGTGTAAAGAAGATGAGAAAGTTTTGAAGCCGAAATTTGAAAATGAACCTACTTTATTAATTTTTTGTCTTTTAAATCGGCTCTAGTATGGTAGTACATTGTTTTTTACTTTGTGGAGAGCAAATTCAGACATGCGTATCGATCAAAAAGTCCAAGAAAAATGATATTTCTTAAGGATGAAGGAATTGAAAAAACGGCTCAGACTGACGATTCGCCCCTTAATCCTACAAAACTTCAACTTGGGTCAAAAACAGCACGTGACAGCATAAGTAGATGAACATCTGAATCGGAATGCATAAAAAAAACAAAGAATTGTGCCTGAGCCTTTTAGGACAGAGTGTCCCAAATAAGCCAGATTTTATTGGTAAAAGCAGCACAGCATATGATCATTGGATATTTCTCAAGTCCCGCGAAAAGAATTATAATCCATCTAGGCCATCCCAATTTTAATAATTTTTATCAAAGAAAGTACCATTCATTTTTTAGTCACGATGATACATATGCTGCTTTTCACATTAAAATCTGGCTTATTTGGGACACTCTGTCCTAAAAGGCTCAGGCACAATTCTTTGTTTTTTTTATGCATTCCGATTCAGATGTTCATCTACTTATGCTGTCACGTGCTGTTTTTGACCCAAGTTGAAGTTTTGTAGGATTAAGGGGCGAATCGTCAGTCTGAGCCGTTTTTTCAATTCCTTCATCCTTAAGAAATATCATTTTTCTTGGACTTTTTGATCGATACGCATGTCTGAATTTGCTCTCCACAAAGTAAAAAACAATGTACTACCATACTAGAGCCGATTTAAAAGACAAAAAATTAATAAAGTAGGTTCATTTTCAAATTTCGGCTTCCAAACTTTCTCATCTTCTTTACACGAGAACTAAAGAGCTTTTGAGATTTTGATTATTTGTTCAGCAATCTCTGCACTTTATAAATGAATAATACAGTCCCGCATTTCCTCCACCAATCACATTTCGAGGGATATTTGCATAAAATCTGACTATATTGTCTAAACTTTTGCAACAATGTAAAAAACTATCTTCTGTAATATCCAAAATTTGATTCCAGTTATAGTTATAAGAACTCCAGACACGTATTTGGGACCATATTGTGTACCCGCAGTAGAAATTTGAAAGCATTTCGTTGAATAGTTTTCTTTTTATTCACATATTCGCATTTTGTCTAAACTTTTGAATCGCAGTGTACATTTTTTTTTGGAGGGGAAAGGAGCCTTATATTCACCAATAAATTTTTTTGAAGGTCAAGAGAGACTCAAAGTTTAAAATCATGAGCCCCGAGAAAATAATCGGGGAACTTGGGGGGAGAAGGGGGGGCCTGGCCCCCCAAAATATTTGAAAAATCACCAAAAACGATCTTTTTATTCTAGTTTCTTTAAAAAGACCTTTAAAACATTTTTTTCGGTGCAGAACCAGAGTATAGGATCCGCTCCTATGGCTCCTGGGTCAGAAAAAATTTTCACGCTGTAAAATTTAAAAAAAAAATAAAATAATGCTTTAAAAATCACACTTTGCACTCAAGTTTTAAAGCAGGTCTTCAGCCAAAAAAAAAAAAAAAAACAAATTTGTGGCTGATTCTTATGTCAAATGACCCCCTATTTCCAGATATGACCTCAGTTTCCCTCCTCCACCCCCTCTTTCCAGAGAGTCCCCCCCCCCCCAATTCAGAGTCATTTTACTAATTCGGAGGGGAAAAGTACATTACGTAACCCGTTAACATAATTCTAAAAGGCAACAGAGGTTCAAAGTTCAAAATCATGTACATGTGTACCAAAAATATAAACTAGGGCGGTATACCTCCCCCCTCACCCCCCCAAAAAAAGAAAAGAAAATTCAATACTCTGATTTTTCACAAAAAAAAAAAAAAGATTTAAACTGTCTCTTAGAAAAACAAGAAAAGAAGATTTTTTTTTTGGGGGGGGGGAGGGGTACACCGCCATAGTTTATATTTTTGGTACACATGTACATGATTTTGAACTTTGAACCTCTGTTGCCTTTTAGAATTATGTTAACGGGTTACGTAATGTACTTTTCCCCTCCGAATTAGTAAAATGACTCTGAATTGGGGGGGGGGGGACTCTCTGGAAAGAGGGGGTGGAGGGGGGAAACTGAGGTCATATTTGGAAATAGGGAGTCATTTGACATAAGAATCAGCCACAATTTTTTTTTTTTTTTTTTTTTGGCTGAAGACCTGCTTTAAAACTCGAGTGCAAAGTGCGATTTTTAAAGCATTATTTTATTTTTTTTTAAAAATTTTACAGCGTGAAAATTTTTTCTGACCCAGGAGCCATAGGAGCGGATCCTATACTCTGGTTCTGCACCGAAAAAAATGTTTTAAAGGTCTTTTTAAAGAAACTAGAATAAAAAGATCGTTTTTGGTGATTTTTCAAATATTTTGGGGGGCCAGGCCCCCCCTTCTCCCCCCAAGTTCCCCGATTATTTTCTCGGGGCTCATGATTTTAAACTTTGAGTCTCTCTTGACCTTCAAAAAAATTTATTGGTGAATATAAGGCTCCTTTCCCCTCCAAAAAAAATATTATAGCCCTGAAACTAAGGAAAAATGAAAAAAAAGGGGGGCGTTTTAAAAAAAATTGGGACGTGATGGGGGAAAACGGGGGTCATATTCTTATTCAGGGGGTCGATTTACATAAGAATCAGCCTTCAAAATACCAGAAGCATTTTCAAGGTTTTTTTTTGTCGAACAGTGAGTCAGTAAATGCTTCTAGCTAACTTCTACGTAACGACCTTCAAAGTATCAGCTGACAATTTTTCCACCGAGATACAGCCAGCTGACGCATATATTTATCAATAGTTACATATAAGCTATCATCTGGTAAATTTTTAGGCGAGAGGAAATGACTGAATTTTTTTTTTTTCTTCAAGCGTGGGAGGTTCCAACTGCTTATCCCCCCCAACGAGCCTCAGCTGACATTCACGAGGCTTCATAGTTCGATTTTCTGCTGCGTTTTACTAATTATCACTTGAGAGGAACTTGGTCATATATATCTGTTACTGGCTCTCGGACTAATAGTAACAAACTAAAACTAGCAATTTTACAGTTTCTTACTGTAAAGTTAGCAATTTCAGTTTATTGGCGTAAAATTTAGCTGTATTACACTATAAAAACAACAGTATAATCCTAGCAGCAGAGGTTTCAGTTCAAAACTGTAAAATTCACGGTAATAAACTGTTAAACTAGCAATTTTACAGCTGATTATTGTAAAGCAGTAAGTTTAGTTTAGTATTGTAAAGTTAGCATTTTTACAGTTGATCACTGTAAAGCAGTAATTTTCCAGTTTAGTATTGTAAAGTTAGCAATTTTACAATTTATTACTGCAAAATTTGCATTTTTTACAGTTTATTACTATAAAATTAGCTGTATTATACTGTAAAAACAGCATTTATTTTTTACAGTGTAAATCATGTGAGTTAAATGTAACGTTTCAAGTTGTTCTATAATTTAAGAACTTGATTTTCTTAGCCTAAAAAAAAGAGCCTATGTGCTCTAAGTATGAGGAAAAATACTCCTTAAGTTTCTTTAAAGTTCTTTTTAAAAAAAATGGAAATTATCACAAATAAAGTTTGAAACATCAATTTTCAAGGGCGCAATGTTTTGCTAAGATGCCTGAATTTTCTAGTTCATTCTTCTGCAATAAAAATATAAAGTTTTATTACCAGGAGTCTGACAAAAAGTACAAAATCTAATGAGTTCGAAAAGCATTTTAAGCGCCACAAACGACCAATTACTTCTCAGATATTGTCTGAGTACCATTTTGCAATCAGAAGTTTATTTTTCGCTTTAAAGAAAGATCAAAATTGCAAAACTAAACTTAAAAAAAAAAAGTGTTGTTGAAAGTAACGAAAAAGCCTTTATTTTGTTTTGACACTTTTTTCCTTCCTTTCCAGCCATTATTTATAACTAAACTGAATCAAGGGTGCATCTAACTGTTTTAAAAAAAGCAAAAGAAAATAAGGCATGATCCTGTTTTCTTGAAGTCGATTTTTGGCATTTAATTGGTACTAGAAATTAATTCTTTAACTCCAAATTAAATTTCAAAACACTGATTTGTTTACTTTTCTTTCTTCTTTTGCATCAATTTGAATCTACTTCCGGCGTTAAGTCGAGAAATTTGCTGTTTAAAAGAAAATTAGAAAATGTATATGAGTCTAAGATTTAAATTCTTAGAACTGTAAATATTACTACAATAGAAAAATATCACTTTTCTTGGAATTCTCAAGACAAAAAAAATGTGATCTAAATCATTTTGTTTTAATGCTAAAAGATTTTTTTTTCTTCTTCAGCGTAAGGCCCTATTCTTTTTCAGAATAAAGAAGACACAGAATTTGTGTGATGTTTTGCTACTTAAGAAATTGCAGTTGAAATAAACATATAATTTATTCTAAGCAATCTATGCTGCAGGCGAAAACTCTAATTTGCTTTAAAAAATGTAACCCTTAAATGGAAATTGATGCAACCTAAGAATACTATTTAGTTTTACTGAACAGTTACGAGAAAGCTGAGAAAGAATACATTTTGTGTTTAGATTTTTTAGTCAGCTGGGGTTCATAAAAACCCCAAGGAAACTCCTTTTGAATACTACTCCTTTTTCTTTTTTTTTAATGTAAGGGTTTTGTCGTAATGTGTACATACAAAACTAAGCTAACCAAAACATGGTAACTTCTTCTAATAACTTTTCAACTTCGTCTAACTCGAAAGATGTAAATAACTAGCTGATCCGGCCACGCGTTGCTGTGGCTAAGGTATGGGTTAATCTATAATGTTTCAATAGAAACGAAAAACTTTATTACAGTGATAGAGATCAACTTTATATAAATATGAATTTGAGGTCAAAATATGAAAACAATCGAACAAAAATTTCCTAAGTTTGCTAGAAACAAAAAATCAACAAAAAATGTAGCATTTTAGTACTTAGAAATATTATATTCAATCTTGTAACAATTGAGTTAATTAAAAATTTGCTAATTGCTATTGGGCAATTCCATCGTTACAGACGTAACAATCGCAGACTTTGAACACTAATAATTCTGGTTTGGGCTGATGAAAGTCTTCAATTTTTTTTCCTGTAGTGTAACTTGATGATGTTTATGCTACATTAAATTTGCGTGCAGATTGCTTAATTACAAAAAAATACAGAAATTAAAAACTGCCTGTTACAGACGTAATTCACAAAACAGCAAAAACTTGACTATGTCATACAACTTACAATATTCCTCTGAATTATACGGAAATTTTGAATTTTCTTTTTTTAATACGTATTCTAGAGACTTCCAGCTTTCTAAAACCATAAAGATTGTGTGGATTTTGACTGCCGAATTTGTGAAAAAAATTCATAAACTTGTTACGGACGAAACAAAGTGGTGTTACAGACGTAACATCTCTGATTTGAAAGTAGAAACAATATTTTAAAGCAGGAATAAACAAAGATTTTTGTGCTAAAACAATACAGTAGCATTAATTAACACATTATTTGAATATTTTAAGTTATACTGTAACAGTTTTAGAAAATTTGGGTAAGTCTGGGGGAGTTGAGGGCATATGCCAATATGTCAATATGTAACAATGAATTAATGCATCTTAAGACAATTATTTCCAAGAAAGATTGACACAAGAAAAGTTTAGAAGGGCCTTCACACAAATTTATTTATTTGTATTCTTAAAATTAATGCATAATGGGGCTGCTACATAAAAAAAAATCGGGAAAAGTAAATTCCTCCCTGGAATCAGTGATTGGTCTTAGGAGAACTTAAAAATTTGAAGATGTTGGATGATATAGCAGAATACTAGTACCAAACTAAAATTTAACCTTCTTGGTGACAGTTGGTCAATTTTGATAACTTTTTTTAATGAAAAAATGTGTCCTTTTTCGTCCGACGTTCTCGAAATTCGAACGGCATTTTCGTATTCTGTTCGAAAACAATGCATTTCGCGGGCTTTTGGCAAATTCGCGATGTTAGCCCACCGTTCTTCCAATTTTGGCGTCAGCTTTAAAACATTTTTCTGGGGCATATACATAATTTTAACTTTTTCTGCAATGGAGTTTGCACACTGAAAAAAGGAAAGAGCGTCGTTGACAAATGCTGTTCTATATCTTACTCTCTGCCACACCTGGTGCCTGACCATACCCCCAACTCCATCCACAGCTCCCTTTCCATGTAACGTGGCAAAAAAATGCCAGCTGAGGTATAAATTACAATCAGTTATACCACATGTGTATTTTATTAATCTTAAGAAATAAATTTCAATTACATGCCGACATAATTTCAAAATCAGAATACCAGAAACTTTAGTACTCGTACCATATTATGCTATATACATGTATTGCTCATCCTGTGCTTTTTACCCATTTAATTGGAAATTTACTTTTGCTACGGACGTAACATAGAGCCATTTGTTATGTCCGAAATGTTACGTCTGTAACAGCATTAATTTAAAAACTAAATCAGTTGAAATATTTTTAACTATGGTGGGCAATTACTCTAAGAATTTGCCAAAAGGACCATTAAGGGCTTTTTTTAATTTTGATTTTTTAGGACGTAATGACAACTTTTGCTTCTTTTTTGTTACAGACGTAACATCAAACTTCTTTTTTTCAAACTTCAATTACACCATTTAGATCAATTCAAAAGAAATTAATGAATGCATATTATTATAGTACCGTCTTAGTAGTTAAAATTGTGCTACAAGTAGTTATTTTTGTTTTTATTTTTCGATGGGAAATATGCACTTGAAAATGTGTTCTTTTTTCTGATTTTTTACAAGTTCGTGAATATCGTACTTCCAACTAAGAAAACAAGTATTATTCTAACTCTCACCAAAAAACCAATGCAGGATTCTTAAAATATACATCTTAAGCTTTAAAATGATGTATAACATAGCAACATAACTTCAATATGAATTTTTGACCAATTGGTTTCACTTTTCATGGAATGGCCCTATTGTAACATTTTATTTTTTAATGTAACATTTTATTTTTAAATAATGTAGGTAAGGTAGATAATTAACTAATATTTGTTGTTATTTTTTGAATTATAAGCATTTTTAATTTCAGTTTAACTCAACACTAATCGGTGCACAATATTCTTTATTAATCTGTTTCTTGTAAACAAAAATAGATTGGACGGTTTTCCCACACGGGAGCAAGCGACCTATAGTTGCCCATGGGAAAAACATGGATTTTCTAAATCTAAACCGCAAATTGACATTGTTTGTCCTTGGGACTTATTAATGGACATGGCGAAAGCTAAACGAATGGGAAACTGTAGCCTTTTGAAGGGTATTGAAGATTCTGACGGTGACATTGGGATACGTGGCAACAGAAGTACTTCATCTTTATATTTGCCAGTCAAAATGATTGCCTCAATAATGTTCCCGGTGATTTTTTTTGATAACTAAACGCGTACCATTGCATAATCTCGGTGGATTTAAATTACGTAAAAGAACTATGGGTAAGCCAATTTTTAACCGCAGATTATGTGGTGGCATTCCGGGTATGTTTAAAGAATTTTAGCCAAGAATACAGAAAAGCTGGTAGCTAAATATATAATTTGCAATAAAAAATATATTGCGGTCCTAAATTGAGATAAAAACTATTCTATCATTTAAGTTGGACCAAACTGAAACTGCGTGTAAAATTTGGTTAAATCGGTTCAGTAGCTGAGGAGTCCATTGGACACAAACACAGGTACACGTAATTTTTATATATTATAAGAAAGAGTATAACCTGTTTACTCCGTTCCAGAAGCTGCCAGAACGTGTGCTTTATGTCGCTCAGAAATGGAGGTGTCAAAAAAGGCTTAATAAAAAGGCTTAGCCAAGAACACAGAAAAGCTGGTAGTTAAATACATATTTTGCAATAAAAAATATATTGTGGTTCTAAATTGAGATAAAAAATATCCTTTCATTTAAGTTGGACCAAACTGAAACTGCGTGTAAAATTTGGTTAAAATCGGTTCAGTAGCTGAGGAGTCCATTGGCCACAAACACAGGGACACGTAATTTTTATATATTAAGCTAAATAACTGTAAGTTTAATAAAAGAAATATGAGTATCCAGCTACCTTCCAATAAAATGCTTTTTGACTGAGACATGTTTCAGTTCGATTTTTAATGCACTGAATTTTGAAAAACTCATTATGAAAGTTTTGCTCTCTTAAAAACATCCATATAAGCTCTTTTTCAGACGTCGTTTTCTAAAGTCATCTTTTGCTTACTTGATAAACCCACTTTTAAGTGACAATGTTGTTCAAAACATAACTCACTGCTGATATAACTGGAAACTAAACTCTTCTATTCTCCCGATTAAAAGCAATCTTCAATAAAATATTCATAGTAACTTAGCACTGCTTGTTGCTTAAGTTTTCATTTTAGTTGCTAGGAGCTTTATATTTATACTGAGTGCTAATCTGCATAATTAACACTTGTAGCTAAAAACTTTTTCACGAAGATAGTTGCGAAGAAAAGTTAAGCGTGTTACTAATTGCAAACTTTAATACAAATATAAATACATAACCATTATGTTGCAAGGCTCTGCATATGAAAGCGTGCCTTGCATATAAAATGAAGCATTATTTTACATCCTCAACAAACGAAAAAAAATCTTTTGAAAATGTTGAAGAACTTTTTGAATAGAAAGAGAAAACATAGAGAATGAATGCTGCTGAATACTTTTATTTGAATGTAGTTTTAAATAATATAATTGTAATAGTTAAACTTAATTTTGTTTCTATCAAACTAAAACTTTTCGCACTGATGAATAAGGGCGTTTCCTAAATTTCATGAGTACTTTTTTCGGTAAGAGCATGCTCCAAAATAAAGAATTTCATCGCTTTTTAAACAATTTTACAGTTATATATTTTTGAAAATTTATTTTAATCTGTAAACAGATCCAATTTCATTTTTTACGCTTCAATACATGATGTCACAGTTGCCGACCTTGGCGACTCTTTGAAATTTTTCTGACGTTAAGTCTTTTTTCATAGTTCCAATGTAAAAAATGCAAAAGGTGATACTCAATTGTGAATGTTCCGCGTGGGTCAACTGGTTCTTGTTACTACTGTACTGTAACTGAAAAAAGTTAAGTGTTATAAATTTTGAGACATACAGCAGGAAGATGAAAATATTTATAATTACCTCATTTTGTTTGAGTAACATTAGTTTGTTCTTTCCAACAAAAGAAAAAAAAGGTGACACGATTTATATACTCCCCGACCTCGAAAGCCGCTCATACCACCATTGAACGGTTCTATTTCAAAAAGGGGTGACAGCTTGATTAAGAAAATGCACCATTGTATCATTTATGCTTAGTCCGATATTAGTTTATTTTTCTAGAACTGATAAGGAATTGGAATAAATAAAAGAAAAAAAAAAAAAAAGAAAAAATAAACGCGAACCAACACGTACAAATAAACGAATCCAACGGAAAGCAAAACAAACAAAGCAAAATTTCATCACAATCATTATCTCTGTTATCACCCCCCCCCCTATTTTAATAAAATCAGTAGAGACGAAAGGCATGCGCAAATGCGACGGAGGTGGCCGGATAAAACATCAAACAGTGGAAACACAGCACATTTGCGGCTGCTTGTACGTCTGAAAGGGTGTTCTTACACCAAGGTCCGACTATCCTTTTTTTCATTTTATAAAAGTGTCAGAACTCATTCTAATAATACGAACAAAACAGCGCAGATTTCGCAACCCAGACAACTGCTCGGTGTTTCGCTCTGAACTTTTTGCAATTCGTGAAGCCTTGGATTTCGCCCTCCAATTTGAAGCAGCAATACTTACATCTTGACAGACAGCAGGAGTTCAATCCAATACCTAAAAAACTGGCCAAATATCTCAGAGGAAACTGGCCAAATGGTTGGGTCAAAAATCTTTTCTCTTCAACAAAAAAGCAGGGTTTGTATACAATGGATCTCCTAACATGTGCGAGTTCTGGGGAATGAGATTGCGGACTTACTGGCGAAAGAAGGAAGCGATCTTTCTACTGCCGCGTCTGATGAACTTTCTGCAAGTGAGATTTTTTCTTTGTATAATGCCAAAGCGAACTCTACTTGGAGAGTTCCTCCCGCACACGTCTGGTATGCCGGTAAACATCCTGGCATGTCCTTTTCAGAGTATGGCACTAGATTTGAGCAAACTTCCTTGGCCAGACTACGTAGTGGCCATACTAAATCACTCAAATTCATGGACGGAATCAAAACTTTTTCGCCTTGGCTTTGTTCTCGTCCTGCTTCACTTGCCCACATCCTTGATTGTATTGGCGCGCCTGCGGAGTTACTGTGGAGTGAGGGGGAGCGTGGACTTGTAGAGCTGATTCAGCGACATGGTCTAATGGACCTGGTCTAGATGCTCTGGACCAGGGGACATGCAACAACAACACAAAACAGCGTCTTTAAGGGGAGTAAGCTACGGCCTTTGTTCTGGAGGGGAGCTTCTGGGGTAAAGAAAATTCATTTTCTTCTGAATTTTTTCGCTGAAATTCTATATAAAAGCTTAAAAGGAGATGGATAAGGGGGACAGTTTCAAGATTTGCACCGGCTCGAAAAAATCAGCGCACCGGAAACAACCTAAATCCTTTTTGCAAACTGCCGTTTTTGAGTAGATTTTAATGAGAACATAACTTTTCTTTAGATAATTTTTCAAGCAATTAATTGTAATATGTAACAATATAGTATACGTATTAGTGAAAAAAAGTGTCCCAATGATTTCACCATTTTAAGAAATCTTCTGGAATTGTTCCTGTAAAATGCAATGAATCCCTGAAGAATGGCAATAACATTTTGACCAGTGTAGAACTTTTAAACCCCATGCGGCCGAGTGTTAAAAAATCACCATTTCTCTCAGAGTCTCTTTTCTCATTCTACTTTCGAATTTGTCACACTGGGAGAATGTACCGCTAGTCCTACTTTAAATAACAATCTTAAGCTTATCGCGGAAAGACAATTTCTAGGGAAAAGTCTCTTACATTTCCAAATCGAGAAACATCTTTCATTCGCAAAATTACTTTTCTAAATCTAAAATACCCAAACAATCCGATAACAAATCTCAATCAACGACTTACATTCTAAATCAGGTAAAATTTGTCGCTTGTGAATTTATTATCTTTATCCGGATTGATGATAAACCTGAACAATATATTTGATTTCCTTTCTTGCTGTGCTTTATTTTCCCGTTCAACGAGCAGTTCGTAATATCAATATTTATAACTGAAATAGACATTGATGGTTTTCTTCCGTGCGGAGTCGGAGAAGAGCAGTCAATAAATTCTTCGGCCTCTTGTCTACGTGTGTATCGTTGTGTCCAGACTCATACCATTTTTAGACATTTTCTGTAGAACAGAAAATTTAACTGTCTGGTCGAAACCACAGTTTAATAGCAAAAATTTCCACATACACACTTGGCACTTCTCT
The DNA here is from genome assembly GCA_038373865.1 of Uloborus plumipes. NCBI lineage: Eukaryota > Metazoa > Arthropoda > Arachnida > Araneae > Uloboridae > Uloborus > Uloborus plumipes. The sequence goes on from JAXGGA010003154.1 coordinate 56,530, forward strand.
TTTTCTTCGTACACTGCAAAAAATGAACTGTTGTTTTACAATATTATACTGGCAGCCGAAGTTACTATTTAAAACTGTAAAATGCACGGTAAGAAACTGCAAAACTAGCAGTTTTACAGTTTCTTACTGTAAAAGTAGGAATTTTACAGTTCATAGCCTTACACTGTATACGTGTCCTATGTACAGCATCAGCGGTACGAAGACAAGTTTCTTTGTATAAGTCTGGCCACGGATTGTCACTTATTTTCTGCAATTGCGCCAAGATAGCGGGACAGTTGAAAAGGTGCTCGGGGCTAAGTTCTGTGTCTGGGCAATTTTTGCAGAGGCAAAACGTCCTTGTCCCGTCTTTATGAATCTTCATCCCCGTGAAGTGTCCGGTCCTAAGTCTTGTTAATGTACTGGTAAGGACTCTATTGGTACTGATTTCTGGAATTTGGTATTTTATTTTGATTTTTCTATCAAATAGTTTTGCTCTAGCCACATAGTTAATATCGCAGAGAGAGACTTTGGTAACTCTGTTGGTAGTTAATTATCTTGTTTCTATTGCCAAAGTACTTTTTTTTTTTTGAAAAGGCAATCTTTGAGTTGCGAATAATCGTATATACAGGCATCTTCAATTTTTGAACCCAACAATAAAAAAATAATAAATAGCTAAAAGGAAAAAAAACGATGTTTTAAAAGATCAGTTAACGTTAAGTTTTGATCTCCAGCATTTGCAAGGCTTCCTCTGTAGAGCCTCGAAGGGCTCCACGTTTTTTTTATTTTTCCTATTATTTTAGAAGATAAAATGAAAATATAATTGCACTTTTGTGAGTATTTTACATAAATTGAGCACATAAATAAATTTTGAACGGTTTTTCTTTTTAAATGATTTTTTTTTAAATATTTAGAGAATGCCGCGGGTCACATGTAGCCAGCGGGCTACCAAAATTTCTCAAATTTTTGAACCGTTACAAATATTTTTATGGTTTAATGGTGAAAAAATGTTATAGATTTCTTTTTACATTGCAAACACAGCGTGTTTTCTTACGTCAAAGTTTGGATGATGCTTTTTTTGGGTGTGTAATTTGAACTATCAACATAACTAACTTATGGCTAGCCGTTTTTCAAAGCCAAAATGTTTTCTTCAAACTATCTCTTTATTTCTCTGTCCGAAAAATGTTTGTTTGCTAGAGTAGATATTGGAAGTGAATTGGCCATTGCGAAAGTTATGACACAATACGTTTCCTTAAAGATACGATATCGATTTAAAGTAATCAATATTTCAAAAGATTGATGTTTGAAACAAAATAAATCGATGTTACTAATACATCATTCAAAAAGCAGCGCTGTTTTGAAACATCAATGCTTTGAAGCATCGATTTTAATATGTATATACATATATATATATATATATATATATATATACACGTATATATATATATACATGCAGTATACTGCAGTATACTGAGCCTGCATTTCGCCATGTTTGCGGAGTCGGAATCAGAGTCCTCACAGAAGATTACTCAGAAAAGTACTTTACAAACATTATTTATCAAAACCATTTTCTTACAAAGTTAGTTTGAAGAAAATCCGACTTTAAGTTCAGGATCAACATTCAACTTAAATTTCCCGTAGACGCTAATGTTAATTTTTTTTCTGAACGGTTCAATATTGAACGAAAAATGGTTCAAATCAAAAAGCAATGTATGGGAAAGGCCTCTCCGAGATCTTTCAAACAAAAAAAAGTTTATTCCATTCGGACGGTTCACTCAAAAGTTATTAGGTGGGGAAAGGTTGCTTGAACGGTTCAATGTTGAACGAAAAAATGTTCAAATGGAAAATTTAAATACGGTAATGATTAATGAAGTATCCTTGCTGAGATCCTTTGAACAAAAAAAAGTTTATTTAAATCGGACTGTTCACTCAAAAGTTATTAGGGGTGACAATTTTATTGAGCGGTTCAATGTTGAACGAAAAATTGTTCAAATCGGAAATGTAAATACGGGAATGAAGTGTCCTTGAAAAGATCTTTCGAACAAAAAAAAGTTTGTTCCAATCGAATTGTTCACTCAAAAGTTAGCATCGCGGGACAGGTTGTTTGAACGGTTCAAAGTTGAACCAAAAATTGTTCAAATCGAAAAATAAACTGTGGGAATGAGCTTTACTCGCCGAGATCTTACAAACACAAAAAAGTTTATTCCATTCGGACGGTTCACTCAAAAGTTATTTGGTGGAGAAAGGTTGCTTAAACGGTTCAATGTTGAACCAAAAGTGTTTAAATTGAAAATTTAAATACGGTAATAAAGTATCCTTGCCGAGATGCTTCGAACAAAAAAAAGTTGTTAAATCGGACTGTTCATTCAAAAGTTATTAGGAGTAACAGCTTGTTTGAACGGTTCAATGTTGAACGAAAAATTGTTCAAATCGAAAATGTAGATACGGGAATGAAGTATCCTTGAAAAGATCTTTCGAACAAAAAAAAGTGTGTCCAAATCGGATGTTCATTCAAAAGTTAGCATCGCGGGACAGGTTGTTTGAACAATTCAAAGTTGAACCAAAAATTGTTCAAATCGAAAAATCAAATATGGGAATGAGCTGTACTCGCCGAGATCTTTCCAACAAAAAAAAGTTTGTCCAAATCGGAATGTTCATTCAAAAGTTATTAGGGGGGGGGGGGACAGACAGACCGACCGACAGACCGACAGACCGACTGACCGACACACAAATTCCCCATCTCAATACCCTACTTTCAAATTTTTAATTTTTCGATATTAATTTCACCTTTTTATTTTTTTAACTTGGCGATATTTTTTGGACTTGGCGATATTTTTTTTAACTTGGCGATATTTTTTGGACTTGGCGATATTTTTTAGATGCATTAAGCTACTTTTAATACTTTTTTCGTCTTTCTTTTATTTTCAACAGGAAAGTAGGCTAAAAAGCAAAACCATTCATACAAAATATTTTAAATTTCCCAAATACTACGGTTTTTTTTCCTATTCCAAAGTGCTGAATTTTTATTCAAAATAAAAAGCGTGTAAACACGCTTGACTTATTACGCTTGACTTATGCAAAGCATGGGTAATGGGGCATCAAAAAACGTAGACTGTATTACATTGATGCAAAAAATACCGATGTTTCGAAACTATCAATGTTGCATCCCTCCTTTCTGTCTAAGCCCTTTGAAAGAGTTATGCAATGATTCTAATTACACCTACTCTAAGATGTTAACGTCAGTGAAGCAATTACTATTTCTATTTGGCTGTACTATGTTGAGGATTAAGAAAACATGAGGTAAACAAAATAAGTTTTGCCTTAATTAATCTGGCAATACTCAACGTTAAGGTGTTTTTCTTTCTACCAGTTTTCTTAAATGCCACGACATTTATTTATTTATGGTAAATATTTCTATTCATTTAAGTAGAAATCATTTTTAAGTACCTCTTGCGTCGCTGAATTACGAAACGTGGACATGTGGGATTGCAAGGTTCAAAGTAAAATAATAATCTGATTTATTGTTACTTTTGCCTGTTTTTCTGTAGCGATATCCTCCTTTTACCTTTATCAAACCCCATAAATCACCCCTCTTTTTCAAGCATCTCTAGCCTGCTAATACCAAAAATTAGAACCCGCGGTCTAAAATTTGTTCTTTTTTCGTCATTTTTTTAAAAAAATTACATACTTTTTTTCAATTTATAACTCATGTAGCACAAATAACCTTTAAACATTTTATAAACATTTTTAATTGGTTGTTACAACGTTAATAACCATTTTGCAGCCTTTAAAAAATGAAGTGTGCTACTTGAGTAACATCCGTATATTACGATAGATTGGCTTAGTCGGATAGAGTGTCGTGCTCATAATTCTTGTTCAATTTTCCATCATGGTATATATTTTTTATTAATTGTAAAAGTTTTTTGTGTGTTTGTGTGCGTGTTTGTGTGTGGATACACCATCACTTTAGCCATCAAAAGTAAGACATCATTTTACTGATTTTTTTCAACACCATCATTGAAAAATAAACAAACAACTCACATTTTAGCTGGTTTTAAAAAAATGCTTAAAAAATGTTTTTTTTTTTTTTTTTGCATTAATTCTGTCCAGTGCTAATGTTTCGCACGGGTTAGTTAGTTATATTTAATTGTGCAGTAGTTTTTGAAGCTATGGGATGCTGGCTGATGGAATTGGGGGAAAAATATGTACAGAAATATTTCATCTGCTGCTGCTAACATCGTTTAACAATTCTTCTAGAGTAACATCCGAAACTCAGTCAACTAGTACATTCGACTGTTAACAGAAATATTGGTGGCTTATATTCACACGGGAGACTTGTACGATTTTTAGTTTTTGTATTTCTTGAATTTTGAAATACTTCTTTGTTACGTATCAAATTAAAAATTTGTATATATACGGTAATCAACTCACATTTTAAACCAATAAAAATATTTCAAGAATGTCCTTTAACCCTGCAGTACTCGCGCTACCTATTGTTACGTTGGCTTCTAGACTTCAGCAGCACAGTTCAAATAATCTCTTCCCCTCTAGATTAAAATGAAAATGGCGTTTATTTGAGGATTTCTACACAGCTGTGTTTAGTGGGTAGATAGGTAGAAGGCAGCACAAACTCACCGGGCAATCTGTCTTTCAGCAATGGATGAAAGAAACATTCTTGGCGTCTTTGGGACGCAGCGCGAGTACTGCAGAGTTAATATAAGATTTCAATTTTTATAGTACTAAAAATCGCTGTTAAACTGAATGTGAAATAGTGTTCAAGTGAAGACGTTTCTGTAATGCGCTTCTCTTACTGCAAGATGCTTTCTTATAACACCACGTATATTTAGGAACAGAAGATTTAAAATCAGTTACTTTTTCAGTCAAGCAAACATGGGGGAAAAACGCAGGTCTTACCAACAGAGACTGCTCTTAATGACTAACATTAACTTATGCTGTTGAAGGTAAAATGAACAACCAAGCAGAATTAAATTTCAGTCAGCGCAATTAATTTTAACAATTTAATGTTAATTCAACAGTTATCTAAGCTTACGTTATTCAATAAAATCATAACTTCTGTCAGTCAATCCCGCTACTACGTTTTTTTCCAAAGGAATTTTCTTTATCAATGAAAGATTTTTATAACATTTTTATAATATATATATATATATATATATATATATATATATATATATATATATATATATATATATATATATATATATATATATATATATATTAAACAATAGATGCAAGATAATACATATTTTTAACAAACACTGAAAGCACACTTAGAGCTTTGAAAACGCTCACTTTTGATTCCAAGAGCGATGTATGCAAAATTTACATTTACTGAACTGTTTCAAGAACTAATCACATTTCTCTATTCCTTTACTAATGACACTTGTCTCCTGAGAAATCTCCTTAATTATTCCTCCTGAAGAGCTCCTTTCCACTTGCCTGCTTCTTATCTGCCCTAGGAATTACATTTAACAATATGAAACGGTTGAAATTGATATAATCTAAGGACTTAAAATTAAATTTAAATATGCTATTGAAGCTGTTTTAGTAACTTTTTGAAACTGTTATTGAAGGTTTGTAACAGTTATGTTCTTAAATTTTCTGAGTAAGGAAAAATCCACTGTAAAAGCCTTTAAAATTGCTTATTTTGTTTTATTTTATTTTATTTCGTTTTTTTTATGAGTAAAACGTTAAAGAAAAGATGAAACCTACTTTTTATCTTATACAACAAAGATCTTATCATGTCATACAACATCCATAAAGTAAATGAAGTGTCAAATATTTTTTCACTGAAATTTGGAAAAATTTTATTTAATTTTCTCAATGGAGCATATTTGCTCCCTTCATTTCTGTCATTAAATTAAATTAGCATCATTTTTTTAGGATAGACATATTAAACCTGGATGATGCTTTATGACATTATAGTTTACTGATTTTCTTGAGATTTCTAGATACCGCAATTAAAATATAATGTTAGATCATAATTTAAAAACGCTATACATAAATTGGTATTAAAAACATTTTTACTCTTTACATGAGCACGATGGAAAATGCAAGTGCTCAAAAATGATATTCAAAGCATAATTTATGAAATTTTTTTAAGCATTTGTCAATGATAAATGAAAAAGAATCGGTTTTTTATGCAACGCAATTTGCTTTTGGGGCTACAATGGAAAGATCATTTCCAAATTTCGCATTCATCACCGTTTCATTCACTGTAAAAAATGAATGTTGTTTTTACAGTATAATACAGCTAATTTTACACTAGTAAACTGTAAAAATTGATATTTTTACAGTACTAAACTGAAAAATTTCTATTTGTGCAGTACTAAACTGCAAAATTGCTAATTTTACAGTTTATTACCTCGCATTTCAGTTTTAAACTGGAACTTCTGCTGCTAGTATTATACTGTTGTTTTTTCAGTATAATATACTATTTACCTCAATAAATTGTAAAATTTCTAACTTTGCACAAAGAAACTAAAATTGCTAGGTTTAGAGTTTATTACTGTGTATTTTACAGTTTTAATTTCGAACTTCTGCTGCCAGTATTTTCCTGTAAAAGCAACTGTTTATTTTTTGCAGTGCTGGTAAAGAATTTCCATTACCCATACGCTAAGCTTCGTTTTAAACCTTTTTACTTGATTGTTTGATAATAGGATCCTTTCTTCGTATTTTGTGTTTTAAATAATGCAAAAATCCATTAAATTTTTTATTATCAAATCAGCTCCGTTCCAGGGAAAAACGAGAAACTGTATTGACGTCGAAGTGAGCACCAACATTATTTATTCAATTTCGACTTTTCTTTAATCTGCACGTAATATCTTGCGCTCAAATAAATCTAACTACTGAATTTGATTCAATTCCAAATAATGACAAATATCAACGCAAATTGCTTTATAGAGCCCCATGTAAGCGCAGTCAAATAAATACTAGAAAAGCTACGCAGGGGGCTTTACCGTTTCAGAACTTGGAAGAAGATACACTGGTGGGTAACTGTTATTTTTTGTAAAAAAAAGAGAAGAAAAAAACATTAGCTGCAAAAAGGCAAGAAAGTGCCATTCTCTGAATTAACTAGTGTTGCTGTTGTCTTGTACCAGATATTCTGGCAATATGTGGCGCGTTGCTTCACTTTTCCAACTGTACCATGATTTGGTCTGAAGTCCGACTTCCATAGTACATGCATGCCATAGGGACCTGTTTATAGGGTAGGCAACCTTTCACAGCACAAAAGCACATTCACACAAAGAAAGGACAAGAGAGGGAAAGTACCTCCATGCCCTAGCTGGGATTCGACCACTTACGTGAAATAAGTTCAAGAGTAAAATTGAATAAAACTGCTCTTTCTCGTGATATCTATGAATTTAAAATTTTCGGAAAATATTGGGACCTTAAGAGACGCAGTAACCCAAAAAGAAATAGTACATTTTAGGGTCATGTGACAAAGAGTACTCAATCCGTACAATCTCCAAACGAAAATTTCATTTGAGTTTGTCAAAGTAGATCTGAAACAGGTATCAGTTATCTGCGCATGTATTTTTTTCTAGAAGATTGCAAGTATGTTTATTTTTTTTATGAATCTTTCCCGTGTTTTAAAGGGTTTGTATAAAAAGTGTATGTTTGCATTTATTATACTGATTTATGTCCTCAGTGCTGAAGTTGGAGAGGGGGTGACACGGGTGTTTTTTTTTTCCTAAATATTTAGTTTTTGTTCAATAAATAATGCAAATACAATGTTAATTAGTTTCAAACTATATTTTCTTTTTGGAATCCCTCCCGCCACTACCTAATATCGTAGCTAGATAACCCAAATAGTTTTTTTCAAGCAGTAAAGGGTGTTCTAGCTCGATGCCGTCAAAAGAGATTTCTCGATGATAACAACCAATTGCATAAAATCTTCGTAAAAGTGTAATATTGTTACTTCATGATTCTCTAATATGGTTCGTACTTCAATTTTAATTTCTCTTTTCATTTCTGTTTTTGAAATGTTTTCACTTTGGAAATATTTATTATCTTTGCATTGATGTTTTCCCGTAATAAATGCAAACACAAAAAGAGAAATGAGATTTGTTTTCAAAGGATGATGCAAGCACTTCAAAGACTTGTCCAGAGTTATTTCCGAGAGAACAATACACTTTCTTAGAAATGAATCACTTCCAAGAAAGCATTTTAATAAGTTAACGACTCCGTTCCCTTTCAATTCCTTTATTTTTTTAAAATTAGTTTTCCATTTTACACCCTGAATCATAAATATTACAAGCAATTTTGTATTTTCCTTTCATTAGTTCTTCCTATGCTGTATCCCCCCCCCTTCTCTTTTTTAAAATTTAATATGGAAATGTTAACCAATTTTATTATAATACAAATTTCATCTTACATTTTTTTCTTCGTTTTTCAGTCTTTTTCATCAAAATATGTGTTTTCACTGAAAAATGTAAACTTTTTTCTTCCGTTTTCTTTGCTTCTTCCCGATGACTCTAATATGTCATAAGGAAAAAATTTAGCAAATAAAAAACAACTGAAGAGCAGCAGCCGTATGTACTTATGGTGCGGTTTAAAGTTACGAAAAAACTCTCGCTGGTCATAAAACTTTGTTGCACTACACTGCTAAAAATGAATGTTGTTTTTACAATATAATACAACTAATTGTTATAGTTATAAACTGTAAAAATTGCCAATTTTACAGTAACAAACTGAAATTGCTGCCAGTATTATACTTTCGTTTTTACAATATAATACAGCTAATTTTGTGGTAATAAACTGTAAAATTGGGGTAGTAAATTGTAAAATTGCTATTTTACAGTAATGAACAGTAAAATTGCTAATTTTGCAATTTATTGCTGTGTATTTTACAGGTTTTAAATTAAAACCTCTGTTGCCAGTATTATACTGTAAAAACGACGGTTTAATTTTGCAGCGTACGCGCATTTAATTATACCTTGGAAAATTGGTGCTCACAATTGATGAAGGATTAACAAGAGAATTCGTATAGAATCTTCACGAGAGGAGATTTTGCGTTTATGTGCAGCTTTTTTTCAGATGTAAATGAAGTACGTTTTTCCATTGATCCACTGAAAAAATCTTGTGCTAGTACCAAAGTTATTCTTTTTTCTTGTGGTCTATGTCAGTTAAATGTGTGCTTTGTTTGTTTTTATGATAATTAATATCTAACGATATTAATTCTGTTAAATAATACAATCAATAAAAATGATTGTTGATTTATATCTGAAAGAACTCTAAATTTTTTTATTTTAAAAAATTACGTCAATTTTATAATTTTATTATTTACAATCAGTTATGCTGACCAATAACTATTCAATAAAATTACCATGCTTAAGAACTTATAAGCTGCCTTTTTCGACGTGGCAACTTCCGCAAGATCGTATTATTTAGCTTTTACAAATGGTGATATTTACGTTTTTGATGGCGATTTCCCCTTAATTTTGAGCAGTGCACCTTTGAACTTTAGGTTCCTACTACACTAGCAAGTCTCTTGCAATATACCGAGCTGCGGTTAAATCGATGACCCGAAGAGCGTAAGGTCTCCTTGTTGGATTAAAATTTAGAAAATCCATATAAATAAAACAAAGAATATGTGTATATATATGTGTGTATACCTTATACAAATCCACATTTTACGTCATATCTGGACAAAATTTGGCATGTAGATACTTGGGCACACGGGAAGGAGCGCGGAAAAAGTACTGATCCGATCGAATTTCGAATAAAGGACTTCAAAATGGCTCTATACTTGGCGAAATACTTATCGGATCTTCTCGATCTTGGTCTCATTCGAAAGAACGCAAAAAGTACCTGTTAGGAAAGTTTCCTTCGGAAGGTTTTCAAAGCCACTGATCAGTATCTCCACCCTGAAGAAAGGTATAGGCATTTGAAAATTTGGATATATCAATTTTAAATTTTATTTATAAAAATCGTCTGCACTAGCGTGAAAGAAATTAAATAGGGTGAAATGAATTATTAATGAGAAAAAGGTGTTGCCATTTTTTTCTTGAACATAAACAAATAAATTTCTTGCTTTTGCTTTTCCTGTAGCGGGGGTCTAAAACTTTTTTGGCGATATATTAATTTCCCGTACTGCGCAAAAGGTCGAATTTAATCTAATCGGGACTTTTATAGACACGCGTTACTTGACACAAATTTTATTCTCAAGGTATACCGGGCAGAGCCGGGCCACGCAGCTAGTATATTAATAAAATATTTATCTGAAAGCACATCCCACACATACACATACACAAAAAACACTCCAGGATCTTTCATACCTACAGCACTTAATCAACTACTTACTACAATATTTAATCAAAATAAATTGTTAGCATGGAATTAAACGTATTATTTCAAAAAAATATTTTATAGAAATTATTCCTTTTCATTATGAGTCAAAAATGTCTCCCCCCACTTTTGAAAAACGACAACCAATGAAACTGATGCAACCAGTCATGAGCGAATAAATGTTTTTTCCAAATTTTGCCCTTTTATTTTAATAATTTTTATCACCTGTAAAAGTATTACGAGTAATCTACACTGCGATTCAAAAGTATCTCCACTCAACTAACAACAAAAAAAAAAGAAAAACGGGGAGGAGGAAAAAGAGAGATTATACTTTTGAATCTGCATATGTTGATTCTCGATTCATTTACCGAATGATAAAAATTATTAAAATAAAAGGGCAAAATTTGGAAAAAAACATTTATTCGCTCGTGACTGGTATCAGTTTCATTGGTTGTCGTTTTTCAAAAGTGGGGGGAGACATTTTTGACTCATAATGAAAAGGAATAATTTCTAAAATATTTTTTTGAAATTAACACGTTTAATTCCATGCTAACAATTTATTTTGATTAAATATTGTAGTAAGTAGTTGATTAAGTACTGTAGGTATGAACGATCCTGGAGTGTGTTTGTGTGTATGTGTATGTGTAGAATGTGTTTTCAGAATAAATATTTTATTAATATACTAGCTGCGTGGCCCGGCTCTGCCCGGTATACCTTGAGAATAAAATTTATGTCACGTAACGCGTGTCTATAAAAGTCCCGATTAGATTAAATTCGACCTTTTGCGCAGTACGGAAAATGAATATATCGCCAAAAAAGTTTTAGACCCCCGCTACAGGAAAGGCAAAAGCAAGAATTTTATTTGTTTATGTTCAAGAAAAAATGGCAACACCTTTTTCTCATTAATAATTTATTTCACCCTATTTAATTTCTTTCACGCTAGTGCAGACGATTTTTGTAAATCCAATTTAAAATTAATATATATCAAAATTTTCAAATGCCTATATCTTTCTTCAGGGTGGAGATATTGATCAGTAGCTTTGAAAACCTTCCGAAGGAATCTTTCCTAACAGGGACTTTTTGCGTTCTTTCGAATGAGACCAAGATCGAGAAGATCCGATAAGTATTTCGCTAGATAGAGCCATTTTGAAGTCTTTTATTCGAAATTCGATCGGATCAGTACTTTTTCCGTGCTCCTTCCCGTGTGCCCAAGTATCTACATGCCCAATTTCATCCAGATATGACGTAAGCTGTGGATTTGTATAAGGTATACACATATATATATACACCTATTCTTTGTTTTATTTATATGGATTTTCTAAATTTTAATCCAACAAGGAGACCTTACGCTCTTCGGGTCATCGATTTAACCACAGCTCGGTATATTGCAAGAGACTTGCTAGTAGTAGGAACCTAAAGTTCAAAGGTGCACTGCTCAGAATTAAGGGGAAATTGCCATCAAAAACGTAAATCTCACCATTTGTAAAAGCTAAATAATACGATCTTGCGGAAGTTGCCATGTCGAAAAAGGCAGCTTATAAGTTCTTAAGCATGGTAATTTTATAAAATAGTTATTGGTCAGATAACTGATTGTAAATAATAAAATTTTAAAATTGACGTAATTTTTCAAAGTAATAAAATTTAGATTTCTTTCAGATATAAATCAACAATTACTTTTATTGATTGTATTATTTAACTGAATTAATTCATCGTTAGATATTAATTATCATAAAAACAAACAAAGCATATATTTAACTGACGTAGACCACAAGAAAAAAGAATAACTTTGGCACTAGCACAAAATTTTTTCAGTGGATCAATGGAACGTACTTCATTTACATTCGAAAAAAAGCTGCACATAAACGCAAAATCTCCTCTCGTGAAGATTCTACACGAATTCACTTGTTAATCCTTCATCAATTGTGAGCACCAATTTTCCAAGGTATAATTAAATATGCATACGCTGCAAAATTAAACCGTTGTTTTTACAGTATAATACTGTCATTAGAGATTCCAATTTAAAACTGTAAAATACGCAGCAATAAACTGCAAAATTAGCAATTTTACTGTTTATTACTGTAAAATAGCAATTTTACAATTTACTACCCCAATTTTACAGTCTATTACCACAAAATTAGCTGCATTATATTGTAAAAATGAAAGTATAATACTGGCAGCAGAGGTTTCAGTTTAAAACTGTAAAATGCACAGTAATTTTACGGTAAAATTAACACTTTAACCATCATTACTGTAAAATTGGCAATTTACATTTTATTACTGTAAACTTAGGAATTTCACAGTTAATTACTGTAAAATTAGCAATTTTTACAGTTTATAACTATACAATTAGCTGTATTATACTGTGAAAACAACATTTATTTTTTACAGTGTAGTTCAACAAAGTTTTATGACCAGCGAGAGTTTTTTCGTAACTTTAAACCGCACCATAAGTACATATGGCTGCTGCTCTTCAGTTATTTTTTATTTGCTAAATTTTTTCCTTATGACATAATTAGAGTCGTCGGGAAGAAGCAAAGAAAACGGAAGAAAAAGTTTACATTTTTCAGTGAAAACACATATTTTGATGAAAAAGACTGAAAAACGAAGAAAAAAAAATAAGATGAAATTTGTGTTATAATAAAATTGGTTAACATTTCCATATTAAATTTTATAAAAGAGAAGGGGGGGGATATAGCACAGGAAGTTTTAATGAAAGGAAAATACAAAATTGCTTGTAATATTTATGAATGATTAATCAGGGTGTAAAATTGAAAACTAATTTTAAAAAAAATAAAGGAATTGAAAGGGAATGGAGTCGTTAACTTATTAAAATGCTTTCTAGGAAGTGATTCATTTCTAAGAAAGTGTATTGTTCTCTCGGAAATAACTCTGGACAAGTCTTTGAAGTGCTTGCATCATCCTTTGAAAACAAATCCCATTTCTCTTTTTGTGTATGCGATTATTACGGGAAAACATCAATGAGAAGATAATAAATATTTTCAAAGTGAAAACATTTCAAAAACAGAAATGAAAAGAGAAATTAAAATTGAAGTACGAACCATATTAGAGAATCATGAAGTAACAATATTACACTTTTACGAAGATTTTATGCAATTGGTCGTTATCATCGAGAAATCTCTTTTGACGGCATCGAGCTAGAACACCCTGTACTGCTTGCCCTTCAGAC
>JAXGGA010003154.1:80000-107659 GCA_038373865.1 Uloborus plumipes
CTGTTTAAATGTATCAAAATGAAAGATGTTATAGGGTAAAATTTTTGCACGGAAAACAGGACAAGGGGTCATTGTTATAAGCTGTTTAAATCTCAGGCTAACCTGGAAATTCGGAAAAATTACTATTTTAGCAGAGTAGTGGGAACTTGAAATAGTTTACCGGAAAAGGCAGTAAGGAGCAAGGGAGTAGATAGTTTTAAGAAGGCCATTGATCTTCATTGGGGTCTATAATTTGACTAGGACCAGCCCTGTTGGACCCAGAGCCTGTTGCTGGTCATCAGATTTGTATTTGTATTTAAAATTTTAGATTGGATATCGAAAAAATGATTAAGATCTTTCTAAGTTTTATTTATTTATTTATTTATTTTTTTGTGTGTCTATGACTCAGCCGAGCTAAATAACTCCATGGATCCTTATAACTGCTTTTGCGATTTGTTGGATGTTATCGTCATAAAGGTCTATAAGTGATGGCAATACACCAATTTCTCTCAGGTTCGCACTTATTGCTGGACACTTGAAGATGTGACAAGGTGTAAGCTGTGTATCTGGGCAATTACAACAGTTTCTAAACACCCTTCTACCCTCTCCATCAATCTTCAAGCCCTTGTGATGGCCTAAGTTTTAATGCATAATCTAATATACATAAGATTCAATATTATTTTTAAAAGATTTTTTTAAATGTATGAAGAAAATTTTATGAAATGTATGTAGCTTATTTAAAACATACTAGCTATACCGGACATATGTTGTGAGGCCCTAGAGGAATCAGTGTTTGTGATTTTTTTTTTTATTAAAGTGCTGTTAGATTAGTTTTTTTTTTTTTTTTTTCTAATAGGTGCTTCCTTTATAAATAAGAAAATTTACCAACACATAAGCAGACCAAATACAACCATCTAGATAAAAAAAAATATACTTGCAAATTTAATTCACACACCAGTAAAGATTATCCCTGAACTTTGTCCAAAGTCACTTCAAATGCAATCTTTACCCAAAATGGCAAATACAGGGATTCAAATGGTATATCTGGTGGAGTTATTGGGAAATGTGGCTGTAGTACATCTTCTGTTTAAAATTTTTCACTTTAAATTACAATTCAATAACATTGTTCAACATAGTTTCACTGGAAATGAATATAATTCATTTTGTATTCAATCAGTGCACAGTTAGTAAAATATTTTATGTTATTATTTAAAAAGAAGTTTTTTATAATTTAAAACTTAATACTTGTTACTCCATAAAGTATTATGGAAAAGGGATCTTTTTAGTAATTCTTTTTTAGGATACTGGGTATCTAGACTGCATCAGAATTAATTGTAATCTTTCCAAATCTCTAAGCATATAACATGCATAGTTTTACATTTCTAAGAAAATATACCTCTTCAGTTAACTTTTCAAACGCTGCCATTGTAGCTTCCTTGTCAAGAGGTAAGTTTTCTGTTTCACCAAAGATTTTGGGAAAGAAATCAGGCTGTAGGCGGCCGAGACAAAGATTAGCATCTGTTACAGTCAGGAAACCACCTAAATTTACAAAAGCAGTAAAAATGAACTAAAAAACTGAAACAACATTATTTACTAATATTAAATGCATATTTATAATTATTTCCTACTTGGTTTTTGAAGTAACTTTTTAGTACAGCTAAGAGCTAAAGATATAACTGCTAGAAAAAAGTATTTACTTTTCTAATTGTTGCATACTAGCAGGGTGTCAATGATTTAAATCAATTGATTTAAATCAGCAATTTAAATCGTGATTTAAATCAATTGGTTTTTTTTTAAATCATTGATTTAAATCACTTTTTATTTTAATCCTTAAAAATTCTCTTGGACAATCCCAATTTCATTATTTTTACCATTTTCTTTTAGAGCTTTGATTTCCATCTAATAAAAGGAAGTAATCCTACTCATCCCCCCTCCACAGATCATAGAAGGTTGCAGTCCAAATAATATGTGTGCACAAATAGTGCTATTTGTTGTCTAATATGTGAAATAAAGAAAATACATGCAGGTGCAGGGCAGGTGTTGCAAAGAGTGAATTGAGGGGGGAGGGACATGATAGAATGTGTGTGATATACTTTCTGTGAAAAGAAAAAACAAAAATAACCAAACAGAAGATGAATTTTCTATGCTTTGCATTAGCAACTGGGGGGGGGGGGGGGCAGTCTTTATTACTGGCTGAAATGGAACATATTCCAGCTTTACAAAACAAAAGGAAAATAAAGAGAGGGGGCTGAATGAAGTGAGGGTTGGGTTGAGCTTCCTGCCCCATTTGATTTTTATCCTAGCTAGTAGACAGGATAATTTTCAGATTGGCTCCTAACACTTTTTTCTGGGTTTCTTACTGGTGAAGCTTTACTTCAAAGGTGTTTTTGTATTTTTAAAAACTTAAAGGTAAGTTGTTCATAAATAAAAATTAATTAATAACTGAAGTTTCTAATTTTTTTTAATCAAAATTTATCCGATTTAAATCAAAAAAATCTGATTTAAATTAAAAAAATCTGATTTTTTTTATTTTTTTTACACCCTGCATACTAGTTATATGCACATCAAAAATTAAGAAACTGTTCATCTTCTCACCAGTCACATTTTCATTTCATCATTCTTAGTTATTTTTCGGTAACAAATTACAGAGCTTATACAAGAAAGAATAATTTCTTTCCTCCATTATGTACCAGGATCCATCGATTTAGGAAAAAGTTCCCAACAAAAAGAGCATCAATAAGTAATCTTTTAAATGCTGGGGATACATAATGTAAAAATTATTTTTTAGGGCAGGGACTTTATTTCAAAAATGCAAACAAAAGCATGTGAAATTAATAATGGAATGGGAAAATTCTGTTTTCTATATATGCCTTCTTATTTTTGATCCAAAAACTTACTTTCATAAAAAGGAAAATACAAAAAGGATAGATGTTGTCATTGTAAATCTACAGTTGAGCAGTGCTGAAAAGCAACATACATTAACAAAAATCACTAGCTTCAACCTTATGGCTAAAAAACTAGCCTGATGAGTTAACCAGATTGCCTGATCTTATACCAAGTTCTCATCAGAATTAAAATGCGCCGTTTTTAATAGCAACTTACCTTTTCTGTAGCAAACGGGTCCAGGGTGAGCACCAGCAGATTCTGGTCCAACAACTAAAAGTCCTGATCGAAAGAATAGCATGGAACCACCTCCTGCAGCAACAGTATGAATATCTAGCTATTAAGAAATGTTAGCAAAAATTAATATGAAAAATAAAACCGATTTAATGCCAGTTTCAAATTTTAAACAATATGAATTGAGAGATACGTTGTCAAATGCATTTATGGAAATGTAACGGCCATACCTATTACATCACATGTTGAAAATCTATTAACAAATTTGCATGAAAATTTTACTCCAAAGACTACTTTTCAGTTTTTTACTTAGACTGGAAATATCAGTTGAGATAGGAATTTTGTTAACTTTCAAAGATTTTATTGCAGTAGAACTCATCATAACAAAATAAATAAAATTAAGGCTGTTTTATTCCAATAGCCTATAATCTTTACAGATTTATCTTACATTTTTATTTCACAATGAAATATTTGTAGAGTGTTTCATTTGGAGACATTTGTGTGTGAATAAAATGTATTAGTAAATTAACAGTACACTTACCAGTCAAACATCTACATCTTAATTTACAAAAATATACAAGCACCAGAAGCATTAATAAATCACTATAAATTCATATATTCATATATCTTTACATCCCATGCATTCACTTAAAAAAGAACAATTAATTATAACCCCTTCTCTTTTTTAATTATCTCTGTACCAAAATGGATACAAGTTCTACTAGCTGTAAGAACAGCAGTTCTACAAAAAGAAATATAGATTTTTGAATATTCAGTACAATTTTACCTACCTGTGGAGCTTGAACACTAACACCAGCAACAACTGTGTCATAAACATGTTCATATCGTCCGTCATAACGGCTCACATCTGTAGAGGTACCTTTAAAACAAAATGTACTTTGAAAAACAGCATGCAAAACTCAAAAACATTAAATATACCATAATTTGCAACATTATTTCATTCATCATTATTTCAAAGTCTATACATGCAACGCGTATAATAATTATGACTGCTCTTTCAAAGCTCGCAGTTATCAAGACAGATGAAAAATCACCAAACTTTAGCAAAATATCTTTGCTTGAGTTTCTAATTATTCGGTATTAAACATAACGTTTCTATCCATATACAATCAAATAACAGAAATACAATACATAAGGTTCTAGCATAATCAGCTCCAAATTTGTACTAACCTCCCATGTCAAAACCAATAACAGGTAAATTAGAATATTTATTATATGTAGTTTTACTGTAACCCACAACTCCACCAGCAGGTCCTGACAAAATAGCTCTGGAACCAAAAAATCTAAAATAGAAACATATTAAAATCATTAAAATATGTTGCCAACATTACTGACACAAAATAAAAGCGAAACTGTATGCTTACAAATTCATGGGTGTTAATCCTCCATCTGATTGCATGAATAAAACATTGACATCCTAAAAAGAGAGGTAGAAGATAAATATAACAAAAAATGTAATCATCAAAATCTAATTTAGAATTCATAAGCCAATTTTAGACAGGATTGGTAGCTGAAATATATTTTATTCATTATAATGGGAAAATTTTACATACAGTCAACTCACAATAAATTGAATATTCCTTTATTTTGAATTTTTCATTGGATCTCAATCTCTAGAAAAGACTCTGGGAACTTTCCAAAACTCAAACTACTAATAATTTGAAGGTTCTTTGAGTTATCGAGAGTTGACTGCATTTTTCATTACTATGAACAAAGATATTGGAGATTTTAAAACGAATCATCTCACATTTAGACATGAAAATTTATATCAATATATTTAAACAAATACCTTCAGTTTCTCTTCAAATCCTGATGAGAAATTCTCTACATATCTTTTAATACAAGGAGTCAGATATGCATCCACACAAGCTTAAACAAAAATAATAATAAAAATAATATCAATATAATAATAATAATAATAACAATAATAAACTACAAAACATTCTAACATTAGTGCAGAGAAAGTCAAAGGAAACAGAAATTAATCGTAAGTGCTTAGGAGGAATAATTGTACCTGTATGTCCGCGGGGAACCATGCGTACCATCGGCATAACTTCTGAAGACAAGGACACATGCTCAAAACCAATTTCTTGAGCAATTTTACCAACGTACTGCTCATGATCTGGAAATCTAAGATTTTTTTTTTTAAAATAAGTTATCTACAAAATATTTAGTGACATAGAGAACTACAAATAAAATTGCTCATCAGGTAAACGAATTCACATGCACACAACCTTACTTCGAAAGAAATATAATCGAATGTAATATAAAAACCAAGCCAAAAATTTGTTTAATATAGATTGAGGATATATTTCAGAAGTCAGTAAGAGTTGTTCATCTGTTTTTCTTTCTCTCCCTATGTTTTCCTTACTGTTGTACCCAATCACATTTTTCTACTTATTTTCCATGCCCCCCGCCCCCCCCCCCCTCTTACTCATTCATTTTAATCAAATTTTTGGTTTTAACTTATTATTGGTCCTATTTAGACCTTTTACAAGGAAGCTTATTGTATATATATTATGACCATCCACATAAGCTTGGCTACATAAATAAACATACATCAACTTTGAAGCATTAAATAACTTACAAATAAGAATGCATCATAACAACAGCTAAACTTCTAATGCCCTTGTCATAAACTTTCTGAAGGTCAGTCATTAGCTTTTCTTCATTTAAAGAGGTCCAGATTTCTATCTGTAAAATTAATATAAATTTATCTTCAGTGAATTCAGTACAGAAGAAAGTTTTATGCAAATATATAGGTACATACAAAAATGAAAGTAAATATGCCCACCAAAAGGAATGAAGAAATCATTCACATGATTAATAGCAATCAATTTTGACTTGACACATTAGTATATATATATACTGTCGTCCCCGCTTAATCCGGTAACGGATAAACAAATACCCCACTTATACGAATAAAACATCCCGGAACCGATACCATAGACACAATGTTAAAGATCCCCGCTTAATCGAATAATATTTCTTGGAACCGACAGTATTCGTTTAAGCGGGGCCGACAGTACATATAAAATATAAGAATTGTAAGAAGAAAGATGAAGAGCCAAAGCCCATAGATGCACAAAGTAGCTTAATTAAAAAGTCAAATATATAATAATACAAACAAATAGCAAATTAGGAGAAGTGAAAGGAGAAAGGCTGAATCCAGAGCTCATCAGCCATGGGGGATGATAAGCTCTGGATTAAGTTAAATGAACGTTAAACTGTTCGAACGCATGATACCACTAGAAAAAGCCATTTCAAGATTGCAGTGGTGGACATTTTTTGAGCACATGGAACAAAGACTGGAACGAATTAGGATTTGCTCTCTTTGGACATGGATTGATACTTTTTGCACTTTTATTTCACATTGACAAATGGACTGCCTCTGGATTTCTTGGATATTTTTTTGGTTTTGACGCTCAGAATTTCAGGTGAGATTATTTTATTTTCATAGCAGGCCAGTCTTGTGGGTGGCTAATTTTTGGGAATTTTATTCCTAACTAGTTGAGGCAAAACCCTTGCTTTTAGTTTTAGGTGTTTGTTCTTGTGTACAGTTTGCAGACTCGCATTTGTTGCTGTTGGCCCAATGAAGATCTGTCGACTGCATATTTTGAACTTAAACATCCTTTTCATCTCAAACTAATGCATGGATGAAAATTCTATGTAATATGAATAAAAATAGCATCTTATTCACTCTGCTTTCTAATACAAAAGGCATATAAAATGCTTTTTAATCTATAAGCACTAATTTTTTTTTTTTAGAATAATATAAAATAAATCTTTAATTTTGTATATGAAAATTCAATGTACATATTTCTGAAAAGACAAAATCAAAACTAAATTTACTTTATATAAATATATGAATTAATGGGAAACCAAACCAACAAATTTTATTAAATATTACATACATTTTCTCCAGTAGTTCCAATCAGAACAGGGCACGTTTTCTTGATCTGGCATTGTTCTTGTTGCAAAACAACTCTTTCTTCCACTTCAACTACTTCTTCATACAAATCATCTGGACAAACAATTTCCTAGAAAAAACAACATTAATAAGTACTGTAATTTATTTTGCTATCAAAATTTTGGCGTATTCTAAATTTTTGTTTTTTAATTTAACAAATCTTTATTTTTATCTGGAAGAAGGTAAACAGAACAGCATAAAAGTAGCTCCAAGGGCTTAAATGTAATAAACAATACTAATGCTACTAAATAAAGTTTTGATACTCTTAAACTTAAAGAATTTAATACTATTAAGAACTATTATTATTTAATATTAACAAAATACTTAGCAATAAAATTATAAGTAAGAAACAAAGTTAAACAATTACAAGATTCATTAACATATATATTTAAAATATTTGTAATCTACTATGCAAAAATCAATATGCAACATACAACTCACTAAGTTTTCCCCGAGTAGCACGGTTAAGACTGTAAAAAACTTGACAAACTGCAATATGAATTTTTGTCAGCAAAAGTTCATTTCCAAAAAGGATTTTTTTTCTCTTTTTAAAAGCAATTAGTACAGATTGGTTTGTCCTTGAAAAGGAACATTTGCTACATAATTTCACCTACTTTATCAAAGAAACAGTTTCAATAGTTTTTATGCTGAAGTTTGCACAAAATAACTGTCATGTGTATGATACCCAAGGGAGAAAAAAGGTTGATTATTATAGTTCAGTAAAAATGCAAACACAAAGGGAAGAACCAGAAACAAGTCTTGCTAAACTTATGAATTCCCTACGATCAAGAGCCCTATAAGAACTATTTACCCCACTGCAAATAAGAGCTGTTTCAAGTAAACTATTCTAAATGACTACAATCCTATTGAAATAGTAATTATTCTTTCCTTCTTAGCAATACTTCATTATTAAATTTAGCTACTTCGGCTTTGACAAGTGTTTGAGAGAAAGTTTACCAAAAGAAATTAAAAGATCAGTGATAAAAACAGCTCAAAGAGCGAAAATTGCGCGGCTAAGTATTCTGATAATTTTTTTTTAATATTATAATGAATTACACATCTGCAAGATTTTCTTTGTGAAGTGAAATCTTGAGTAAAATCAGCAGATTGAAGGCATTTTTAACTATTTTTAAAACCTCTTAATTACACATTCACCTATTTTATTAAGTTATCTACAATATTGTAAGAACCAAGGAAAAAACGGGGGTGGGGGGGTACAATTTCAGATGAATCAGATATGTGTTCTTCAAGAAATGAATTTTCTAACTAATATTGTATGGGCTTTAGTTATTTTGATAAATCATAAAGATCACAATGATTTTAACAATTTTTTGACTATGATCTCGAAGATTTTAGCTGAATTTTCTTAATTTCTACTCCCAACAACAGAAACTTATGTTTTTGGCAGCATGCCAAAATAGAAAGCATAGTTTGACAATAATTGCATGTCATTCTTGAGGTTTCAATCCTGCTGCATCCGAAAAATATTTCCATTATTTTGGAAGTTGGAAGTCCTTTCAACCTCTATTACTTCAAATCAACTTATTTTAAGCTTTATTTTAATGATGAGTATTTTTTTTCCAAACTTGATGCACTATTAAGTTTCAGGTCGCGGAAGGAAAGAAAAGGTACAAGAAGCGAAAAATTGCAGATCAGCGGAAGATTTTCATCCCTGAAAGATACTTTAGTTAATTTGAAATTTATGTCATTAATAATAAATTTAATTATGTTTTAAAATCATCAGCAAGACAGTCCTTCCATATGAAACACAATATACGCACCAAGCTAAATATCTTTGGCCTCGACTGATTCCCAATGTGCAAAACATCTTTGAAGCCAGCTGTAATCACCAAGGCAATTCTTTCCCCTTTTCTTTCCAGGAGCGCATTTGTGGCAACAGTTGTCCCCATACGAATGAAATTAAGGTCTGCAGTCTTGATTGGACTAGATGGATCATACTCTTTTCCTGTAACCTATATAAAAGATTAAATAAGGCAAACAATGTTACATGAATCATTTATTGCACTCATTAAAATTTTCCAATTCAAAAAAAATAAATTTTGCTGTATATTTTTGGTTTGATTAAAGGTAAGAAATATTAGATCTTGATGGGCGATTAATTATAAATTATAATTCATCATTTCTAAATGATAGCTTTTGATCTGAATAAATTAAGTAAAGAAAATATTAGCTACGCAAATTTGACAATACACAATAATGACGTTAATAAAATTTTACTTTTCATTTAAATTACATTTTTAAAAGGAGTTAAACATGACAAATGGGAATATTGATATTGAACAAACATTTTTGAAAATGTCACCAAATGTAATTCAGCCTTCACCAATGCTTTTACTTGTCTAGCTTTATTTTTCTGATTTTTTTTTTTTTTTTTTTTTCTATTCTTTAGCTCACAGGTTTTCCTAATAATTCCATATAATTTAATTGTAATACAATTTCGGGCCTCAACAATAGTTGCGCTTTTTAAACACATTCGACATAAAACTCTTTATATCACAAATATTATTTCTATCCTCAAGCAAACTTTGATTTCAATGTAGTTCTCATTTAGAGTAACAATAAGTTCAACACCCTTCTCTGGCTTCATTTTCAGATAAAAAATTATTTTCTTTTTCTTTTAATGGCAAAATTTCATTATTGTATCATGTTGGTACTTCAATAGAAAACTGCAATTTTAAGCAGCTTAATAAATACAAATATAACGAAAAGCAACAGGCTATGGTCCCAGTTGGTCAATTTATAATCCCCAATGAAAATCAATGGCACTCTTGAAGCTATCAACACCCTTGCTGATTTACAGCCTCTTCCGGTAAGCTTTTCCAAAGGTTAGCAACCCTACTAAAATAGTAAATTTTTCTGATTTCCAGATTAGCTTAATATTTGAATAGCTTCGAACAATGACCCCTTGTCCTGTTTTCCATACAAAACTTAAACTCAATGACATCTTTCATTTTGACGAAATTCAAACAACTAAATCATGTCCCCTCCACCTTTCCTTAGCTCAAGACTATAGATATTAAGCATTCAAAGTCTGGAATTATAGTCCAAATTAGAAAGCCCATTTACTAATCTCGTTGCCCTCCTTTGAACTCTTTCCAATATACTTGACAACTAAAAATTTTTTATAAGATACATGAATATTTATGTTAGAAATTGAGAATGTTTCTTCATGACAACAATAAGCTTTATTCATTTTCTAAGCTGCAGATGTTTTACCTCAGAAAGAATTCGTCGGATTCCTTCTCGAGGTGCATCACTGTAGTTAGCAGGATCATCTGATAAAAGTTTTAAGACTTTTACTTTTCCACCTGGACAAAGGGCAAAAATATCAGTGAACGTCCCTCCTCTGTCAATAGCAAAACAAAATTTATTTGTTTCTGTATCTCCGGACATCATTTATGTTTGATGTACATTTATATTATTTTTTAAAGTAGGCGTACTCCTATCAACCAAACGAAACACATGCCGAAAATGTAGGAAACGTAAACAATTGTGATCGCTTCTTCTTCCCACGTCAGCATTCTCTGGTTGTCAAGTAACTCTTATTTGCTTCAAATTCATTAAAATTAGGAATTTTGAATATATAAATAAACACAGTTTTCAGGTTGTTACAATGAAGATACCATTTAGGACTTCAAAAGAAAATAATATTGAAAATAGAGAAATAAGAACTGCAACTTTGAACAACTTTGACAACTTTCAATTGGGCGCGCGTTTCGTTTTTGTTTGTTTACATGTTTGTGAGGATTCATGCGCTTATCATTTAGCGATTGATAATGTTTCATACCTTCAATAATTTCATCTGTATTTGTTTTCCAAAATTGAAATCTAATTAAATTCGTTTTGCAATCAAATCTGAAAATTTTTAAGCATTTCAATTAATTCAATCACATTTGAAAACAAACGCTCCAAAGTTTTCCATTTGCAATGAAATAATTTGATCATGTTTAAATAAAAGAATCAAACATACATGTAATAAATTCGCATGTTTCAATATGTCTCAAGAAGAACAAATAAGCGAGTTGAAAGCTAAAATTAAGCAATGGGAAACTGATTTTAATAAAAATAACTCAAAAAAGCCGGATAAGGTTTGAATAGATTTATTTACCCTATCCATTATTTTCATTTATGCTTGATATCTATGTGTCAATAGAAAAATAACGTAACAATGAAAAATGTATTTCAAACAGTAAAAAAGAAAAGTTTTTGAAATTTTCTCTTCAAAAGTGAATGCAATTTTTCATACCTAGTTCCTTCATTATTTTTGTACGGTTATTAAGATTTTAAACTGTTCTTATCACTATTTAAATTATTATAAGTCCTTAATAATTTCACATGTTACTATTTAATAGCAATGTTTTATATTTATTTATTTATTTCAATGCAGAAATGCCTCCTCTCAAATAGTGATGGAGTGACAACCCCAAGCAGCAATCCATGTTATGAATTTCTTTGTTTCTATTCTAACTTTATTTCAGTGCGCCAATCACCATAGTACACATTTTTTTTTTTTTTTTGAGATTGGTGCTGAACAAACAACAAATAAATGTGAGCAGTTGTTGACAATTTATGCAAAGTTGCCGGAAAACAGTAACATGTTGAATGCAAAATTATATAACCCCGGAATACACTCGTTGAAACAATGTACCAGTTCTTTTTTTCTCCCTCCCAGAAATTTGCGAGACCCAACTAGCACGAAGTTTGAACCACACATTTTTCTTATACTAGAATGCAACTTAACTTGACACTGAACGTCACTACGGGCGAAGCCAATAAGAGCTCACAAGCAGTCAGCGATCTCCTCTAATTCGCCAAGTAGGCTGTGACGTTTTATCTAGCTCGTTTTTCATAGGCTAACGGGCTAACGTCACGCTACTGTTGTCAAGAAAGTTGCAGTGTAGTATAAGAAATCGACAAATATCTATCTAGTGGTGAATTTAGTCATCTTTTCTTTCACTTTTGAATTATTTCACTATATTTCTCAGAGATTCGTGTGCATTAGGCTGGAGCAATTCATAGAGGGCATGGCCCCCCTCCCTCGTTTAAGTGACAACATAATTTAGCTGCTTTTTGAGTACTACTAATGTTTCGAAAAAGTATGTTTATTTATGCCAAAAATGACTTGAACCTTTCTCTTCCTTTTCCAGACATAACACCCTCCAATAACAGAAACCTGAACCAACTGTTGATAGTAGAGACCTCACTACCCTTACTCAAAATTAATTTAACTTATTCTCTGACGAATGAATGATTTAACTCTTTATGTCCCAAATTAATTTATCAAAGAATTTTTATGTATATTTTTTTGGTTTTCTTAGTTGAAAATACATATATACCGAGTAAAACATTTTTGACAATCAGTAGGGGTCTAAGGCCCCATGCCTTAAGGGCGCTAAGAAAACTTTCCGATCATTGGTACCATCTGCCAATGTTTCAGCAAAGTACAAGGAGTGGTACTTTCAAGTACCAGCATGATTCCAGCCATTTAGGATTCATTATACTAAATTAATATAGGCGGTACTTCAGAGTCCTGTCGGGGCATAAAAGTTTAAGTTTATTCATTCACTTGTAAAAAATGATTTTTTCTATACTTTCTTTTTAAGGATAAAATATAGGACATTTTAAGAATTTTGAATATGCTAATTACTTGAGTGCATCCATTCTTTTACAGGCAGACATTAAAACTGCCCCTGATGAAATCAAAGGTACTTTCTTTTTTTCCCCCTCACTTTAACTTCAATTACATCTTTTATAAGAAATTAATCATGTGTGCTTTTGTTTTACTTTTAGAAGCTTACAGAAAATACTGGAAAATGAAAAATAATATTGGCGCTTCCAAAATCAGCAATTGTTCACAAATCATAGAAATGAAATTGCAGGTATTATTGGTATTAATTTTGACTGCAATATTCTATGTATGTCAGATTATAATTTTTTTTAATGCAAAACAAGTTCAATATCTTTAGCAAATAAATAATTTGGTTCAAAAGAAAAAATTTATTGTTAAAGTGTATTATATACAAGGCTCAGAAACATACGAACTGTTGCGAATATATAGTTCTTATGCATATTAAACATGGACTGCTGTATAAATCAGCTATTAGACAAAAAACTATTATTTTAATCTAAACATCAAAGTGCTAATGTTTAATATTTTAGTGTTTGTAATAGTTTATATATTTATTATATATATAATAAATTCTGATTTTTAGAAGGATGATGTTTGGAGTGCAAACTTAAATAAGGTCAACAAGCAACTTGAACTTAAATCAAAATCTGCAGTAGTTGAAAATTATTGTGAGAGAATGAAAAGGAAGATTGGTATTAAAAATCCAAATGTAAGTAATTTTATACATTTTCAAAAAAGGTATGGGAACTAACATAGGCAGCTGGTGCACCAAAAAAGTGGGGGGTCAAAAGACACGTATCTGTGTGGGGGGGGGGACTGGAAGGCAGCACCTCTGAACCCTTTTTTTTTTAGAATTTTGTTATATTTTTGGATTTTAACAATAATAAGTAAACGAATAATAATTTTAAAAATCGAAATATGACCTCAAAAGTTGAGACAGATGGCCACGTATAAATCCACCTTCCGATTCTAAGCTCCATTGTTATGAAATAACCTGAAAAAAGTCCTTTTTTTAATTTGAAGCTTTTAATTTTGTTCAATAAATCAATCCACCGAGTAAAAAATAATTTCAATCGATCATTAGATTTTTACTCTAAAAAAGTGAGGGGGCAGTCGCCCCCCTTGCCCCCCTATATGAGCCATCTATGGGAACTAATGTCAGGTTTCTGAATGCAATTTCACAGATGTAAGCTTGACACACAAAATCTTAAATCTATTTAGTGCTAAGCACAAAAGTGTTATTTGCAGCCGAGTTCAAAATGATACATGATTGATGAAAATTTTTCACCTGTAATATTTGATCCAGCTGTAACATTTTCAAAAATATATTCCCAGTATGTCCCAGTCACAAATGACAGCAAAATATTTATTATCAGTATTAGAAATAGTGGTCATTAGTGGCATTTTGCGACCAAAAGTTTTGATTTGATGCATGGATTTTCAATCTTAGGTGCCCAATTTGATGCGTAAAGTTTCGGATCACATTGAAGCTTTTCTTTCTTATTTCGAGACCTGTGATTGACTTCCAGGGCAAATTCGTAAAAGTATTTTTTTAATACAATCAATTTTGATTTTCGAAAACCATTTTCTTCTATTTTTTTAAATGTACTACCAATAATGTGTAGCATTTGTATTAAATAAATACTCTTTTAATAATGTTATACATATAAATTTGTTTCATTAAAAATGGCACCTAAGTTGTTCATTTTGAGGGCTAAGAACCGATACTAGGTGCCATCATGACACTTACATTTGAATTCTTATTTATTTTTCTACGGATTATATACGACAAAAAGCCACAAGATGACAATTACTGAATTTTGATAAAAATTGCTGGTACAACATTTATATTTAGCAGTATACTTCATTGCTAAACATAAAAGTCGTATCTGCAGCTAAGCTCAAAATGAAATATTGCTTTTTAAAGTTTTTTGCCTCTTGTACAGTTGATTCAGATGTCACTTTTTCAGTTTTTTTTTGTTTTTTTTTTTTTAATTCTCATTGACAAATGACCATGGATAGTTGCATTTAAATAAATTATCTCACAAAGAACCACCTAGCTCAATAAATGAATTTTAATATTTATAAAAGTGCAGATAGTACTTCCATGTTTAGCAGGATTTTTTTTCATTTATTATTATTTTTTATTTTATTGCATTATTTATTTATTTATTTTAAAATGGAGATTGGAAGTTAATGTATTTGTTTCTATATTTATTTTGTTACCATACAAAATATTTTTAAAGCAAAGTTTTCATTCTTTCACATTATTCCTGTGGTTATGTTATTTTTACAACGCAATTCTTTATTTTACTTTGTTATATTGTTTTATTTTTATTTATTTGCATTAATGAAACTTTTTAGATTTTGTATTTACCCCTAAATGTAGACTTTTTCCCTTAGATGAACCTTAGACCTCTATCAAGACAACCTTCAGAAAAGTCCAACATAACTAATGAAATATCTCTGGATGATTTAGAATGTCAGGATGAAGTAAATGAAAGAAAAGAAGAGTCAAGCATTTCTTTTGATATAAAAGTTAAAAAGTTACCTACAAAAGTTGAAAATGCAAACAATACTGTGCAAAAGTTTAAAAGTGTGAATATCTTATCACCTGTTGTGAATGGAAATAGCAAAAAGTTATATTTTAAACAGAATGTTGATCATAAGTGGTTAGAAAGGTGCAAGTTGGATTTGGAGGATAATGTAACTGATTCCTGTGTCATTAAAAAAAATGCTTCTGAACTTGATGTAGAAAATCGTCTTGATAGTCAGTCATGTTATGATAATAGTTTAGATAACAATGCAGGCATACCTTTTCTAGTCAAACAGAAAGATGATGATTATTTAGAGCATGATGCTGCTGAAATGATTTCAACTAGTCAAAGTAAAAGTGCTAAAACGCCAAATAAACTTTCAAAAAAGCAAAGTACTGATCAGATTGAATATAATTTGTCTCAACAGAGCTCTGAGCAACAATGTAAACTGTCTGAAAAAATTCCTAACACTGGTGAGAAAGTCACAGGAACTGATATTTTCTCTTTTAATGAAGCAATTTCTCCTGAAAGGACAAGCAGTTCTAAACATCAACTATCACAAAAACAGGGAAATGTAGAATCAGCTTCACCATTAAAAGGACATCAAAACCAAAGGGTGTTTTCTTCTCCCAGTGAAAATCAGAAGCTTAAAACTGAATCAGACTTTCTTGAAAATAATGAAAGTGGTGACAAAGACGAAAAAAGAGGAGGTATAAAACGAAAGTTGGACCAAAATTGGGTTAAGAAAAGCAATAAAACGGCTCATTTACAAAAGTAAATATGCATTTTAATATTCGCTAAATGTTTAAAATTTATTTATTTATACTGAGGGCAAACCTAACCTAGCAGTGTACAATATCCCTAGACTAGTAAGGTTCCGCCACACGGAAATAGTTCCTCTGCAAATCATTGATTGTTTCCTTTAAAAACTTCTTTTCCATGAATTTTTTTTTTTTGAATAACTTAAGAGTTAAAAAATCCAAGTCATAAATGTCCAATTAAAACATAAAATTTTGTGTTTTTAAGCAAAAGACTGACAAGCTTAATTTTAAGCCATGTTATCTTCTGACCAGTAAAATTCTGAGTTTGCTTGGTAAAAATCTGACCATTTAAATTTTATTGCAACCCTTGTATAATCTCTGCTGCAAAAGAAAACTGTTTTAGATAATAAAAGACAATATTAAAAGTTAATTAGTTGGCGAGTATATTACAATTTAGCATTCAATTCTATTTCAGAATATTTACTTGAGGGATCAATTTTTTCATGTTATTTAAAGGCTTGTTTTATTATT
This sequence comes from Uloborus plumipes, assembly GCA_038373865.1. Taxonomy (NCBI): domain Eukaryota; kingdom Metazoa; phylum Arthropoda; class Arachnida; order Araneae; family Uloboridae; genus Uloborus; species Uloborus plumipes. The sequence goes on from JAXGGA010003154.1 coordinate 96,567, forward strand.
TATTGTTTATTCTGCATTTTAACGGCCTATTTTAATTGGTTAGCGAATCATTTTTTTTTTTCATTTTAATTGATTCTAAGGCTTGGTTTGCTCAAAGACTTATTTCGATTAAATGTTTATTGAAACGACAAAATAAAATACTAAACAAGTAATGGCGAAATCGAAGAAAATGCAAAACAATCGCCAAGATTAAAAATGCTTCACATCGAATACCTATAACGGAAAAGTACTGGATTAGTGTTTATAGAATCTTATTTGTTGCGTAAAAAATTCTATTTTGAAATCTCATCTCCGGCATTTTGTTTATATTTGGATGTCAAAGGTCATTAAATTTCTCTCATTCGGAAAACGAAAGAAAAATTTGTATTTTTCATTGCATGTAAATTTTCTGAGGTTGAGCAAATAATAGCTAATTATGGCAAACCAGAGAAAAAACGGAGCTGTGATACATAAGAAATGTTGCAAAATGGTGTGATGCAGATCCCGTAACTTCCACAATGCTGACAGGTTAGGTTTGCCCTGACTATAGTATAGTTATTATTTTTTTGCTTTCATTACTTAATTTATTTTCTCTTGATATGTGTTTAACTGTTCTTGCAAGTGCTTGCTTAATATCAGTATATTGTAGCAACAATAACAGTTTCGGGTAAACTAATAAACAAAATTTTTCCTTGTTGATACTTTAAGTAGCTGCTTAACTAGGCTATTTCAATTTCATAGATAAAATGAAAAAAAAAGGTGTTGTGAAAATAGTAATAAAATTAATTTTTTAATCAAAAAATTGTAATATTTTTCTCGTTATTTTTTTTTTTTTCTTTTCTTCCAAAGAAACACATTTTATTCTCGAAAAGATCATTTTATTTTTGGGTATTTTATCACTTTTTACTAAAAACACTTTATTTTACTTGATGAACATAAGAATACGGCCTTTTGTTTTGCATTCATTATTGTATTGCTGCTATCTTTACCGATTATTTGATGATTAACATGTCTTAAAGTGTCGTAAAAACTAATCTTATGTGTGAAAGAAAAGTATGATATGATGTTTAAAATTGAGGGTTTTTATGAGAGGAAATTGTTTGATTGAGTTGTATGACTTGATCTACACAAGTAACTGAAAACAGTCAGTTATTGATTTTATTTATTCATTTTTTTATTCAAAAGATTTTATCCCTTTGCGTACATATATGCATTTATGGATTCTTCTTTTTTCTTTTTACATTCACTTATGCCTTATATGCATAAAGTACCACTTCAACTTTCTTAATGTTTCCAAATGTGAGAAGTATCTTACTTCTTAGCATTCTCTCTTATCAAAGAATTAATGGCATCAAATTGAAAATACTTTTGTTTCAATGTTACGTTCAATTTAAAAGGGGCATTTTTAAATTTTTCAGCTTTTTAGCTGTGGATTTAACTATTATTATTTTTTAATGATTAATATTTTTTTTTACTTCTTTAGAAAAATAGCAGCAGGGACGTTGAATGAAAATTATGTGAGAGTTAATATCAAGAAAAAGAAGTTTTCCCGTGGCCACAAGTCTGTAAATATCCGTAAGTTGAAATGGCAAAAGTGGAAGCAATTACGGAAACAATCAGATAATGATTCATCTACACCTATTTCACGGTCGACTTGCTTCAAATGTGGTCAAGTTGGCCATTGGGCCAGAAGCTGTACAGCACAATCTAGTAAGTTTACCAAAAAATATATTTGTATTATAAAAGTGAAGATATTTTCTGAACTTTTATTTCATAATCTACACTATGCCATGCACATGTAACAGTTAATATAATATTGCAATCATCTTCTGAGTATTTTCATTTACATTCTACACCTTTTAGTTTTTCTCACATCTGTTTTGTAAATCCCCTTTATTTTACTGAACTGAACATGGCAACAATTTATTCAAAGAATAAAAGGGGTAGAGATTTTTCCCGCCTTTTTTTTTTTTTTTTTTTTCAAAGTTTTATGCCAATATTTATAGTCATGTTTATGCCAAACACTCTTGTGCATCAATGTTTTTCTCAGTACCTTTCATCATGATTAAAACTTGAGTTTCCTTTTTTCTCTCTTTTCTGAATTTTTGGGAATCTAAAGAGAAAAACTATCTTAACCCATTATTTGTCATTTTCTTTTAAAGCATTTGAAGACAAAATGAGACATAGTGATTTTTAACTATTTCATGGCATAAAGCATGAACAAAATTTCTGAGGGAAAAAAGCAAATGTTTGTTTCTTATATATACCTTTTGGATTGAAAACATAATATTTAGTGTTGTCTAAAACATTTATGAGCCTTCAAAAATTTTCCTTTTAATTGAGTAAAAAGTCTAACTCAACAAAGCTGTTATACTTCTAACAAAAATCTTTAAACCCATATTTGAATGTGTGTTCGCATGTATAAATTTTTTGTGTCAAGAAAAACCGGCGTTTCAAATTTTTACATCCTGAAATTCAATCTTGAATTTTTCATACAAGTATTTGAAAAATGAAGATATTCAATTAATATATGAATCAAAACTCATATCAAAATCAAATTTCTATTTTTGCCTCTGCATTTTTCTTTTCATACCTATGTGAGGAAAATATAACATTGAACTCCAGATTGGGAAATAGCAAACTTTGGCCTTAACCTTTAACCAACGCCGGTACAAATGTTGTACCGACAAAAAGTGTTCACTTTTCTCCACCTTGCCCCACCTCTTAGGCTTTATTACCTTTTAGGTGGGTCAGTGTAGTAAAACCCAAGGCATAACGCTAAGAGATGGGGTAAGGTGAAGAAAAGAAAACACTTTTCGTTGGTACAACAGTTTTACCGCCTTGGCTAAAGGTTAACCCTGCTTTCTCTGCATCTAAATTTTTTTTAGTGAAATGACAAACACTTCTCTTAAGGTTGAATTTCTGAGTAGGGGTTAGTGTATCATTAAATTAGAATAAGAGAAATTACGGAAATGTAGCTGTAGAAAAATTATACTGTGGTTATTCAACTGCATTGTTATTCACTAAGAATTAAAAAGCCTTTTGAGTGAGAGTCAATGAAAAAAACTGGGGTAGTATCATTTTATGATATTATTTCAGTTTTACAGTAATTGTATCCAGGTGTAAATATGAATTTAAAAATCAATTTTCGTGGATGTTTTAATCAAACTTAAATCAGAACATGTGGGCAAGTGTTGTGATTTTGGTCTATCTTTTAGCCGCTATTGGGTGCAATCATAAGTGCAAAAACGACATAGCTAATATAATTGAAAACTTTTAAAAAGACAAGTGTTTTCTTTTTCAAAATGTTCCTGAGCCTCTTGATAACTTATCTGATGTAACAAAAGACAATCCACTTTCTTTAACATTTGGAGAATTTTTAAATTTTAAAAAGAAGCCATTAGGAAATTTTGATTTGTAGGGTTGATGTAAACAACCTCATTTCCTTCATTGCCTTCAGAGAAGGTAAATACTGAAAGTTAAATGAAGAAAAAACCCAACTAAATCAGAAGCGTTCTATTGCATCAATTTTACAGAAAAAATGTTTTTCTTTCATTAAAGAAACTAGAAAAGACAAATTTGAATTTTTATGCAAAATAAACTGGAAAAAAATCATTGTTATTTGAAGCTTAAGCAAGTCCTTTATACAAAATTTTAATCTAAAGTAAAATATTTATTCCTTTTTTCATTTATCCTTATCTTAAGTAAATAATGAGAAATGGTTAAAAACAGGGTGTAAAAAAATCAATGATTTTTTTGAAAAAATCAAAAAAATCGGATTTTTTTTATTTAAATCAGATTTTTTTGATTTAAATCGGATTTTTTTGATTTTTTTTTTAAAAAATAGAAACTTCAGTTATTAATTAATTTTTATTTATGAACAACTTACCTTTAAGTTTTTAAAAATACAAAAACACTTTTAAAGTAAAACTTCACCAGTAAGAAACCCAGAAAAAAGTGTTAGGAGCCAATCTGAAAATAATCCTGTCTACTAGCTAGGATAAAAATCAAATGGGGCAGGAAGCTCAAACCAATCCTCACTTCATTCAGCCCCCCCCCCTCTTTGTTTTGCTTTTGTTTTTGTTTTGTAACACTGGAATATGTTCCATTTCAGTCACTAATAAAGAATGCCCCCTTCCCCCTCTCCCCAGTTGCTAATGCAAGGCATAGAAAATTCATCTTCTTTTTGGTTGTTTTTGTTTTTTCTTTTCACTGAAAGTATATCACACACATTCTATCATGTCCCCCCCCCCCCTCAATTCACTCTTTGCAACATCTGCCCTGCAGCTGCATGTATTTTCTTTATTTGACATATTAGACAACAAATAGCACTATTTGTGCATACATATTATTTGGACTGCAACCTTCCAGCATCTGTGGAGGGGGGGATGAGTAGGATTACTTTTCCATTTATTAGATGGAAATCAAAGCTCTAAAATAAAATGGTAAAAATAATGACATTGGGATTGTCCAAGAGAATTTTTTAAGGATTAAATTAAAAAGTGATTTAAATCAATGATTTTTTTTAAAAAATCAATTGATTTAAATCGAGATTTAAATCACTGATTTAAATCAATTGATTTAAATCATTGACACCCTGGTTAAAAATAATACTTTTTGTCATATATAGTGTTTATAGTTTGCTTAACTTAGTTTGCTTTAATTAACTTATGAAGTGACTATAATGAATAGTTTTTTTTTTTTTTTTTTGAAAGTAAGCCTTTATCTGTTGTTTTACTTAAAACATTTGCATTTTCAAATGAATAAGAAATTGTAAGAAGAATCTAGTATAATACAAAGTTTAGGAAATTAAAAAAACTACATTTTAATGTATGATTAATTTTTTTAAATGAATTCAAAACTGTTCATAATTTTTATTTTAGAAGAAAAGGCATTTTCTGAAGAAGAAGAATACGATGAGCCTGCTTTGCCAACTTTAGAAGAAGCAGCTTTATTAGCCGAGAAAAAAATGTCAGATGCCCTCAAAACTGCTGTTGTCAAAATGTATGAAGGTAATTAAAAGCTTTTCCCAATAATTGTTTAAAAAATAGTGAAACATGCGTTTGTCTATCATTGTATAGTAGCCTCTGAGGGGATAGATTGCAGAGAGTTGGTGTACATCGCTTAAAGCAGTGTGCTTTGGGTCTATCGTCCCATTTGTACTGCCTGTGGCAGGACATCAATTAACAAGCTGTACATAAATATTTTTGTGGTGCCCCTCTAGCGTAGCCCGCTTTCACTTGAACCATTACAAGATCTGCAGCATGCCTCTAACTTTTCCTTCTATTTACTGACTTACTTCCACTTCAATCCGGGAGAGAGGAGAAATATTGATAACTTGCCAGTAGCATATAAAAGAGTTCTTTCAAAGGAAGAAGGTAGAGAAAGTGTTTTTAATATACATGCCATTTAAAGTCGTATAATAATATTTTTTTTGATATTGAAATCCTTCTTTCATGAATTTAAATATTTTTACACCAAACAGTTCATTAAATGCAATAATGCAAATCTTTGTTATTTTACAAAATGTATTTGATTGCAATTTGCTTCATAACAACAAAACTTGAGGTGACAAGTGGAAAGTGCTTCCCAGAAATATTTTTTACATTCAAATCTGAAATTTTAAAAATTTTCCAGCTAAACTCAGCACAATGATTTTTTTCAAATTTGTTATCTGAATTGCAACTTTGATAATCCGAGTCACTTTTAGCTTGTTTTATCTATGCATTTTTTTCATACATGATATTGTTGTTTACGATATTTGTTAAATTCATCATTTTTAAGTTAATAGCAATATGAAAATGTAAATTATGTTCCTCGGCTATTTTTGTTAAATTTAATTAATTTACCAGTAAAAAGTTGCCTAAAAATTTCTTTCGCAAAGGTGTAAACATTTTTTGTGGATTTTTTTTTTATTATGATTAAAATGCAATTCTCTCTCTCTCTTGTAACTCCACTAAATGATTAATTTGAAAGAATTTTATTTTTAATGATAAATATAATCAAAATTTTCAATAATTCTATTAAATCATTGTAGTAACTGTGTGTATCAAACGTATGGAAAGTCAGTGAATTTTCATTTTGTCCAATTTCTTCCTCCGCCCAGGACTTTTTATGAGAAGAGGACAAAATACCAACCATGTTCCAGAGACATAAAGATGGTGTTTATTGCACTATTTTTTTAAGACATGTAACTCCTGTAAAAGCTGTTTAATTGTCATACAAATATTAACACAATCAATTATATTAATTGAATATACATTGGCTCCTAAAAATGTTCGTACCCTTTAAAAATTTAGTAAAGCCCCTAAGTCCCATGGAACTGAATTTGAGAATACAGTTTAATATTTTTCACTGCATGTCTATGTCGTTCTCACTCCCCCCCCCCTCCCCCGTGTAAAACGAAAATAACACACTACAAAGCTCATAATTCTCTGAAATATTTTTGGATAAAGTCATAATTAAATTACCATGTACTTTTTTTTATTTATTTTAACTTTATTTTTCTCCCTTGCATCGTGGCAATTAAAAATCACAGCTTTAATTTTTTGCTTCCAGATGCATCTACCACAACGCATGGGTCATTAGAAGAAAATTTTGAAAGTTCTGAATCACCTATCAGTCAAGACAACCGTTTCTCTGAAAGGACAATAAAACCTTTATATGATCCTCTTCCAGATGGAAATGTCATAAGTGAGTGAGAGATTTGATAGCTGTGTGACTTTACTATTGAATATCATTTGCAATTGTTTTTGTGAATATAATCGTATATTATGTAAAAAATATCTTTGTCGAAACCGGCAATTTGATGTGATACTCAAACAGACTACATATGTTTAATCTGCAAAAAAAAAAGCTATAATTGATAGTAAGTGAAACAGTACAGCAGTTGTATACTTTTGATTTAAATTATAGATTCGGCAAACCTTATGTGTGTAAAATACGTAGGTGAATCTTTCATTAAAAAATATTACCAATTACAGTTTAACTGTATTGCATTTTCAATACTATTTTTATTATTTCAGAAACTCCTGATGAAGTGTTTGAAGCTTTGGCTGAATTAGGATTTGAAAGCTTCAGAAGAGGCCAAGAAGTAGCTGTTATGAGAGTTTTAAGTGGTATGAAATTGGACTTTGTTTTTTTAAGTTATACTTTTTTGAGAGGATGAGAGTGAAATTTCGATGTGCAGCAGAAGTTAATAATTTAATATATTGCCACCATTTATGGCTTCAGTATTGCTAAGTAATGTTTACATAAGTCTAACTTCATATTTACCAGGGTGTCAATGATTTAAATCAATTGATTTAAATCAGTGATTTAAATCGCGATTTAAATCAATTGATTTTTATAAAAAAATCATTGATTTAAATCACTTTTTATTTTAATCCTTAAAAAATTCTCTTGGACAATCCCAATTTCATTATTTTTACCATTTTCTTTTAGAGCTTTGATTTCCATCTAATAAATGGAAAAGTAATCCTACTCATCCCCCCTCCACAGACGCTGGAAGGTTGCAGTCCAAATAATATGTATGCACAAATAGTGCTATTTGTTTAATATGTGAAATAAAGAAAATACATGCAGGTGCAGGGCAGGTGTTGCAAAGAGTGAATTGAAGGGGGAGGACATGATAGAATGTGTGTGATATACTTTCAGTGAAAAAAAAAAATAAAAACAACCAAACAAAAGATGAATTTTCTATGCCTTGCATTAGCAACTAGGGGATGGGGGAGGGGCGGAGGGGGCAGTCTTTATTAGTGGCTGAAATGGAACAGATTCAAGCTTTACAAAACAAAAGCAAAATAAAGAGGGGGGGGCTGAATGAAGTGAGGATTGGGTTGAGCTTCCTGCCCCATTTGATTTTTATCCTAGCTAGTAGACAGGATTATTTTCAGATTGGCTCCTAACACTTTTTTCTGGGTTTCTTACTGATGAAGCTTTACTTCAAAGGTGTTTTTGTATTTTTACAAACTTAAAGGTAAGTTGTTCATAAATAAAAATTAAGTAATCACTGAAATTTCTAATTTTTTTTAAAAAATCAAAAAAATCCGATTTAAATCAAAAAAATCTGATTTAAATTAAAAAAAAATCCGATTTTTTTTATTTAAAAAAAAATCATTGATTTTTTTACACCCTGATATTTACGTCTTTTAACATTGTTTATTGTTCCTATTTTTAAACTGTGATTTTTCTTTCTTTTTTTTTTCTTTCTTATCTTTTTCTTTTTTTTTTTTTATTTTTTTTTTAGTATTAGTTTGGAAAGTAATGTTACAAAATTGTGAATGTTACAAATAAGAATTCTAAATCGTACTAAAACTTAGAATTTGCATAGAATCGATTGAAATTTTTGCTGTTAATCTATATAAAAATATGATCAAGTGGCTCGTTGTTGAAGGGAAAAAAATTTTGAATTATTTCATGCCAAAAATCTTCAGGGATTTTCAAAATCATTCATTTTAACGGAAACTGCCATTTTAATGTTTTAAAATTTTAAAACATAGTATAAACAAAAATATTATCTACTATTTTTAGACTGCAACTAATTATTATCTACATTTCTGTTCATATATGTGTATCAGAGCATATTTGTTTATCTTAATACAGGATTATCTACTCTTCTTGTGCTTCCTACGGGATCAGGAAAATCTTTATGTTACCAGCTCCCAGCATATATGTTTGCCAAGCAAAATAGGTGTTTGGCCCTCGTCATATCTCCTTTGGTATCTCTTATGGAAGACCAGGTAGTTTAAAGAAGAATATTATTTTTAAAGTTAGCGCACTAGGATAGCAATTTAAACATAACACCTTTCCGTCGTGTAGGGAGGTCATGGTAGAGGGGACCATTGCCTTCTAGTAACCCCCTTAATCATGGCTGTCTTTGAGAAATTAATGTTTTTTCATACATGTAACTGGTTTTTGTCGTATTTTGATCTAATATGCAATGAGTACCTTTGTATAACGATCCCCCACCCACCCATCTCTAGAAAACTTGAAAGGACTGCCCTACTTAACCTAATTCTCTAATGTTTAAAACAAGTAAAAATAAATGACATAAAAAGATATGAGGTTAGAAAGTTTACCAAGTTGAAGGCACAGTTGTCCTCTCATTAATGCTGAGCCTATCTTTACAGTGGTAGTTAAAATTTTCTACCTCTGTGAAGTGCGCTCCCTCTTTAGCTGCTAGTGTGAAGGTAATCTCAGCTCCAATGAGAGAATGTCTGCCTCCAGCTTGGTTTTGTGAATCCAGACTTATGATCATAATTGGGCTAAAACTACATTCTCTGGATATTGTTTTTTGGCTGTCAGTATATCATTATATTTCCTTAGCTCCTGCTCAGGGTAATAATTACAGTTCATTATGTATTTACTTACATGCAATATCATTGCAAATTAAACTTTGTTCATTCAAGAAAAACTCAAATCCTCTGTTACAAACCTTAGGAGCCATCCACAAATGATGTCATGCTCTGAGGGGATGGGGTTCATGAAATTGTATGGATTTACGACAAAGGTGAGGTTGGGAGGTAACAAGAAATGTGACATCACGCTTTTTTAATAATTTGTTTAAACCTGTTTATCTCGAACCTGCGTATCTCGAAAACCTCTCTATGTCGAAATTTTTCAATTTCCCTGCTTTTATAGCATAAATTTAATGATTTTTTCTCATGTTTATCTCGAATGATTTTTCCCGAAAACCTCTATATCTCGAATTTTGACGACTCTCATTTTTGAATTTCATCTCCAGCCACCTTTATCAATGGTATAACTTGGAGACAAAAATCATGTTTTGCCCAATCATTCAAAGACTATGTTCGTACTTAAAGATATATGCATTAACTTGCTACCGATATAGTCATCACAATTAGTAAAACATGGACTCACAACATATTGTACACTAAAATACTCAACAATATCAATGTAAAACAAGCTATTAAGTATTTGGCTTTGTTCCAATTGCTTATTTTTGTAAATTTTATCACAACCTCTGTATCTCAAAACCTCCGTATCTCAATTTTTTTTTTTTTTTTTTTTTTTTTTTTTTTTTTTTTTTTTTTTTTGTCCCGTGAAATTCGAGATAGACAGGTTTGACTGTATAATATAGTATAAGATGTCACAAAGGGAAGGGAGCAAGTGAATTGAAATGTGAAACTTTCCGTTCGCTGTGCCAACGGGGGATAGGGGACTCAAATACGTTGGGGAAAAGTGTAGTATTTATGGACTGCCCTGTACGAAAATTTTAAAATATTTTTTTCCCTCTTTGTTATTTCATCTACTTTATTTTATTTACTTGTTTATTTTAATCTTTTTGTACCAACAGGTCACGGGTTTATCATCCAGTCTGCATGCTGTTTGCTTGCACAGTGGGCTCACAGAAGTACAGAAGAAGAAATCATTATCAGAAATATCTGATGGCACAGCGCAAATATTGCTCGTGTCACCAGAAGCTATTATTGGTAGCAATGCATATGGAAGTGGGATGCTGCCAGCTGACCTGCCCCCAATATCATTTGCTTGTATTGATGAAGCGCATTGTCTGTCACAGTGGTCCCATAATTTTAGACCTTCTTACTTGCAACTTTATAAGGTATTGGGTTTTATAATTATTCCTCTTTTTAAATTATTGCTTTAAAAGGTTCTTAGAAATTAAAACCATATCCCGTTAACAATGGTAAGTAAAAGAACTTGCCCACTCATAAATATTTTGTTAAAATTATAACTTATCATTTTTAATGCAATTTAATTATTTAATTAGATTTTTTAAGCTTCTAATTATTACTTAAAATATAAAAAGAGTTCTTTGAATGCACATCAATTAACTTTTTTTTTCTCAAAAACAAAAAAAGACAAAATTCTGTCTAATTGTCAAAAAGAGCAGTTTTCTATTGAGTGTGTGTGGAATTCAAATTTTAATTTTCCATTGTAGTCAATACTATCTTAACTTATTAGTATAATTTCTTAATATTTGAATTATTATTAGTGCTTTTATGTAGAAAAAATGATTTTTGCATTGAACAGATTTTTTTAGTGTTGATAAATTTTATTAAAATATTAATTTCTTGTATTTCTTGTTCACCTTTTTAAAGTGGTATTGAGAACTTTTTCTTTTGGGAAGG